>MKGM01000273.1:0-31899 GCA_002018265.1 Ceratocystis harringtonii | reverse complement strand
CTGGCCTCCCCCACCCCCCCCCCCCCCGCCCCCGTTCCCAAATACAAAAACCAAGAAACCTTGAATATCTCCCTCGAACGCACGCTGACTCAAAGACTTGCATTTTTAACAGACGTCGGAGAAGGGCGAAGACTCTAAGCTGCTCTATGGTGTCTCTGCTATGCAGGGCTGGCGTATCAGCATGGAAGATGCCCATATTAATGTTCTCGATCTCCTCGCTGCCACCAAACAGACAAGCACCGTTGAGGGACAGATGTCACTCTTCGGAGTTTTTGATGGCCATGGCGGCGATAGAGTTGCTCAATTTTCAGGCAAACATATCCACGAAATCCTAGTAAAGCAGGATTCATTCAAAGAAGGCAATTTCAAAAAGGCGCTTGAGGATTGTTTCCTTGCCACAGATAGAGCCATTTTAAACAGTAAATCCCTCCCTCCTCCCTCTCTACCTCCCTTCAAGCTCTTATTTTGTGGCTGTCTTATTATTTTTTCTGAAAGATTAATACTAACAAAGTAAAAAGACCCAAGGTACGAGGATGAAGTCTCCGGCTGCACAGCCTGTGTGGCTCTCGTCGTTGGTGACAAGCTCTACGTCGTAAGTAATTCATTGTGTACTTTTCTACAACTGAGTGTATATAGACTAATAAACCCCCCCCCCCCTTATCCTAGGCCAATGCCGGTGACTCTCGCAGCGTTCTTGGCATCAAGGGTCGGGCTAAGCCTATGTCTAACGATCACAAACCTACTCTTGAGTCTGAAAAGGCCCGCATTACTGCCGCCGGCGGATTTGTCGACTTTGGCCGTGTCAACGGCAATCTTGCCCTTTCCCGGGCTATCGGCGATTTCGAGTTCAAGAAGAGTGCCGACCTGCCTCCCGAGCAACAAATAGTTACCGTTTTCCCTGAGGTCGAAACTCATCAGCTGACCGAGGACGACGAGTTCCTTGTTGTGGCCTGCGATGGTAAGATATCACCCTTGATGTTGTGAATGTAGCCATATACATAAGTGTGGGTGCAAGCACGAATGTACTAGGAAGGAGATGGGGAGCAAGGATGAAATAAAAACCAGCATGCTAACTTATTCTTTTTTCTTTCTTGCAGGAATTTGGGATTGCCAATCTTCCCAGGCTGTCATTGAGTTCGTGCGTCGCGGAATTGCTGCTAAGCAGGACCTTGACAAGATTTGCGAAAACATGATGGATAATTGCGTTGCTTCTAGCTCGGAAACTGGTGGCGTTGGTTGTGACAACATGACCATGTCTATTATTGCTTTCCTGAATGGCAAGACTAAAGAGGAGTGGTACGAGCAGGTTGCCCAGAGGGTTGCCGATGGTGATGGTCCTTGTGCCCCTCCTGCGTATGGTGAGTATCCGATATCCTAGATCTCGGTCACTGACGCCCAATACTGACGTTGCGTCGTCGTATAGCCGAGTTCCGAGGACCCGGGTTCCACCATGGTTATGACGAAGTGGAGGACACGTACGAGGAAGATAAGTTCAAGTCTCATCGCATTGGTCTTGGAAACTACCCTGGAAGGATCATCTTTTTGGGTGATGGCAACGAGAGCAACATGTCCCTAGAGAATGAGGATGCTGAGATGTTCGATAGCATCGAAGAGGAAAAGGATCTTCAGAGCCAAATTCCTAAGGACAACTCGCCTAAGGCTGCTGCGGACGTCTCGGCTGACTCATCAGCAGGAAATGGAGATGCAACAATGGCGGCGACGACAGCGGCAGAAGACAAGAGTCAGACTAAGCCTCAGAGTATAACAGCAGCGGCTGTCAATGGAGAAGAAAAAAAGTGAAACCTAGTATACTGTGATCAATACTGGATGCAGGTTGAAACTTTTTATTATTATATATATATTAGGGCAAATGTTGTGAGAAAGCGAGAAGACTACTACGCATGTCGATTTCATCTGGGCCCTGACTCCCAGTACAAAGGACATGAGAGTTGAGCTTGAAGCGACAGAGGTTGGTTGATCGCTTGCTGTTTGGGGTATTGAGCACATATCAGTGAGAGAAGAGGAGAGAGGCCCAGAGATAGCGGAGGAAGAGGGGAAGGGGAAGGGGGATGGGTAAGAGGAATGGGGTGAGACTGAGGAGCCGAAGAGTCAAAGAATTGGTATTGTTGTTGTCCGCTGTCCCGTTGATAGCGGAACTTTTTGGTCCCAAGGTAGGGGCGTTGTGGTTGACTGATTGCAATTGAACCGTTTGATACCGTTATCCGCCAGGTATGTCCCTTCTGTGATGGCCGACTTGTTGTTTAGGGGGCAAGAGGGGGATGGGGGAGCATGGAACATGAAACATGGAAAAGTAGGTTTTCCTCAACAGTGACGGTGCTTCTCTTGCTCGTTTTCTTTATGTGTTATGACGCAGGCCAAATCAATATATGCTTAAAGTTGTAATGTTACAGGTATGTTTTGGGTTACACGCAGACACGTGACAACATATTATTTCCCCTTGATGCTGCAACTCAGTTCCCATCCAGCCTCTCAATCTGCATTGATACCAGTAGAGCTTCGACTCGTATCGCTGTTACTCATAGTAGTGTCATTGTTGTTGCTCCCGCTCCCGCTCCCGCTCCCGCTCCCGCTCCTGTTCTTCCCCCACCTCCCCTTCTCCCCGTTCACTCTGTAGCAACTTGTCCTGGTTCTTCATACTCTTGCTTCTCACGACTTTTGACCGGACCACTGGGATGGTTAGTGTGCGCACTACGGGGCCCGTACCCTTGGCACGCAGCGGAATCTTGAGGGTAGGCCAATTCTGGCTTGTAACTAGCCGGATTGCCGCGTCCTCCTTCTTAGACGTCACAAGCAGCTTCTGGTCCCACGTATAAGTCTTAGTCAGCATGTCGATCAGCGAGACGCACGGCACAAGCCTTTTGTTGTTTTCGATCTGTGTTTCCTGGCGGAATATTTCCACTAGCGTCGCACCCAGCTTGCGCATAGGCATATATTTGGTGGAGGGTGCTTCCGACGGCGGCGGCGGCAGATCGGTATCGACTGGAGATAGGAACCAGTAAGGGTTCGGCGAACGACTGTGTGCGTGAATCGCGGTGATACTTGATGCCTCAGCAAACCTACTAGCTAGCTCACGCGGTACTAGTGCTGGCACAACATATTCTGATTGCAGGCTAAAGACATGATAGCCTTTTGTCATACTGCAGCCGGGGTAGCGCAGTTGGCACGAAACCGCAGCCCGCATGTGCATAGTAGTGCGATCGGCGATACATGCATATGCCCAGACGATAGCCTGGGTATTGGGCCACTTCATATTTCGCGCAAAGGCAAATAGCTGCGTGTAGCCGATTTCGTCAACGGGCACGCCAGCCTGGGCCATGGTGTGCAGCGTTTGCAGCATAGGCTTCCAGCGGCCGAGAGTGCGTGCACGAGAAAGGATGATGTTGTATACCACCGGATCACGCTTGTGGTTCCAGCCCATCCGCGCCAGAAAGGTCGACACGGCACCGAAACGGCCAAACATGCAGAATACATTGACGATATGGCGTATGGCAGCAACTGAAGCCCAGTTGGGGCCGTAGTGCTTCTCCAGCTGAGATACAAATTCAGGTATGGACAAATCGCCGGCGTTTGATTTGTTGGGACATGTTTTCTTCTGTGTGAGACCTTTTGGCGTATCTTGCTGCTGCTGTCGTTGATAGAGTGAGTTCGAATCTATGCTGGTGAGGAAGTCGTCGGACGGCTTCTTCTCATTGATAAACTCGTTATTGGCATTCTTGTCGTATGGTTCAAGGCCTTGCATGGCCCGATGAGCGTCGAAGAAGACCATCTCCCGTGCCACAGAACGCAGAGCCCGTGAATCGTAGAGCAGACCAATGCTGTGCATAGAGCGCAGAATGTGCCTCTTCGCCTCCTCGTGCTCAACTAGACGTAGGAATTGCATCCACGATTGCAAATTCGGCACGCAACCGTAGTTGGCCATCATCCATAGCACGGACCTGAATTTGCGTAGGTCTTTGTGTTTCGTAGCATCCTCAAGAAACATGTTGAACACGTCGGTGTCAGGCATCAGCTGTAGATCAACCATCTTGCTAAACAGAATGCGCATGTGTGGCCGCTTGTGTGGCCCGGACATCAGTGCCGAATAAATAGCACGTTTGAAGGCCGCAAGTGAGACGGCATGGCGGGCATCAGGGGCAGCAAACGCCTTGTGCATCAGCTCTAGCCGGCTCTCATCGCGCGACTGTGGCGTGCCGTAGAGATTAAATGTCTTGTTTTGTGAGAGATGGGCAAAAGCCAGTTGGGCAATGTAGTTCAGAAAGCTACGTTGCGTCCACTCTGCAGGTATGGGGACATGTTCTTCGAACAAGCCTTTGGCATCACATCGGCCCTGGAGTGCGGGAATGTGTGAGGGCTTTTCACCGTAGGCTGTTGTAAAACGGCCTTCTGCAGTCAGCCTAACCTTCAGAGCCTCATCCGGACCTAGCGGTCGTAGCGTTGCTGTGGTGTCCGTCAAGGCAGCACCCTGAGCCAATGTTCGTATCTCAGTCATGGCCTGGCGTACTGCATTACTGTCGCCTGAGAGAACCACATAGCCAGCCTCCTGGCCATTCGTCTGATCCCGTTCCTCTTTGCTATGTGGATATACATCCATGGTGCACCCAGTACGACTATATATCTCCCAGATGTTTCTGTCGACACCCGAAAGGAGTTCATCTAGAAGCGTCGCTCCAACCACAGCCCTCACTACGTCACCTTTCCATATAGTGGTCTTGGGCGTGGTCGCCAGCATGGTAGCCACAATCCCTCGCCAATCAGGGTTTATCGCATCAGCATCATCGCTACTACCGTATTTCAGCCTTTCCTTCTCCAGATACTTCTGTGTGCCCAGGCTCTTGTTGTGCTGACCTCTGGCATACCATATCATCTCTGGACGAGGGTACTTGAGCAAGGGCTTGACTACGACCGACCGACCAGCCGAGAGAGACTCCAGGGCCATCATGTCCTTATTCATCTGAGACATCTCTGGTGCTGCTGATACCCCGTCTGTCCTAGAAACCGCCCTACGCCGCCTTCGTGTTCTCGCTAATGCGGAGTCGGCTGTTGTGGGGGCAAGTCCGGGTTGCTGCGAGATGCCTGCAAGCTGGAATGAAGAGGCCGAGAAAAAGCATTGCTGGGCTGCTAATCCTGGGGTTGAAGCCGGCAATGGTGCAGAAGCATGGTGACTGTCGGTCGAGGAAGCCGAAGCTACTGAAGCCGCGGAGGTGACAGGGGAGTTGAGGAGAACCCTAGGTAAGGGTCTCCATTTCGTCGCAAGAGTCATGGATGGCTAATGATACGCTCACGAGCAGGAGATCTTACGGGCGTATCGAGGCGGTGTTGAGTCCAAGGCACATGAAGCTCTGAGTCGAAAGCCCACAGTCATAAGTGATTTGATGACTATCACTCTATTGAGCAAAGTGCGCTATCTTTTATCTCCCCAAAGTGGATAGCTTTAAATGAAATATACCCTAACTAACCCTTGTTAAAGCCTTTCGCTCTGGCAGCTGTCGTGCAGCTGGCAGCTGGGCTAAGGAATATATGATGGCACAAGCAGCTTAGAATAGTGTCATCAATTCTATCATACTCTTTCTCCTATTTATACAGCGACACGTTGCCATAACCGCTGTCATCTCCGTTTCTAGAGCCTATATCAGACTCGCTAGTGTCGCATGTCTCTCTAGCCGCTGCCATAGAGGCACTCTCTGTCTCTCCAAGCCGATTCTCCAGTGCCCTTACGTCGCTCCAGTAGGCCAGCTTGCGCACTTCTTCTTCAGCATGCTTCTTGGCAGCCTCGAGATATTCCAGCCTTTTTATGGCCCAAGTTCTTTCGTCGCAGCGGTTTGCATCTGATCCAATCTCCTGCAGCTTCTTCTCAACATCTTCACAGGCTTGGGCAACCTGGGCAAGTGCTTGTCGCCGCGAATTCTGAAACACAAAGATACCCATAATCTCATGCATTGCGTTCTGGAGATGTCGGAAATCATCTTGGGCGTTTTTGAGGTAGTTTCTAATAGCCTCGAGCTTCTCACGATCCACCCGCTGTACTCGTAGTATGTTCAGCAGATGTCTTGTATCGTAGATTTCAATGTTATCTAGCCCCTCTTCCAGCCCACACTCAATGCGAGACATGCGTGAGGCGCTGGCCATACTTTGCGATCGACCACGTGTGGAGGAGCTTCTGCTGTCAATATAGCTGGGGTCTCTAGTGGGTTTGCGGCCTGTTCGGGATGGACATTGGTCTACGGGGCTGCTAGACGAACTTTCACCAGGGCTATATCCCGGCCTGTCTTGCTCGCTAGACTGTCTAGGTTCTAGTAGATCTGTATGGCCATAGCCACTAGTTGGAGACTCTACAATCAGGCCCGGGGCGCCCGTGTGCTTCCGTATTCTCTTGCGTGTCCATGCCCGGCGCCGTACAAAGGAGCTGTACCACGTTCGTCCGTGCCAGCTAAATTTATTTGAAAACATAAAGCTGTATTCCCAGCCATCTTCGTCGCAGTCTGTCAGAGAGTCATGGTTGACGCGCCATTCCGACCAGGCCCACTGCCAGCTTGGATCGGGAAGCTGGGCTTCATGCGGGTCTGTAAGACTTGGTTTGTGGAAGGCGTTTGTCCACGGTGCAGGGTCCAGGTTTCCTAAAGCCTCGGCCGAGAAAAGCGGCATGCCACAAAGAAAAAGGCCGCGCTGGTTTTCGTATAGGACGTCGATAACCCATTCGTGGTCAGTCGACCGATGCGTGCAAGGAGTCTGAGCTGATCCATCCCGGGAAGGCGGCATGGCTGAATTGCTAGTTAGAACACGAAGAATACTCCCGATTATGTATTGATCAAAACTTACCCGAGATGATTATTTCTGGCTGCTTTGAGACCACAGTAGCTGGGCTATTTCTTCCCTTTGGCTCGTCAACCAAGATTCTCGAAACCCCTCGGATCTCGGTTTTGGGCGCGGCAACAACGGATGCCGCAGCGTCATTTGGAACCGCCATAGTGTAATGAGCGCTGGAGGAGCCCTCCGATGGGACTGGCAGAATAGAACCTCCCCCGAGAGCAGCTCCGGCCCCGCCAATACTCAAGAATGCTGAGCTTATACTAGGCTTCAATGTCGGGCTCCGTGTTTGTTTCATTCGGCCTCGGGAATCAACCTGTGAAGAAGCAGGGGCGTTATCTTCAGTGACAGTAGTAGAAAAGTGGGTCTCCGAGCAGACTCTTTCCAGAGATGCTGCCGGCTGCAAACCACAGTCGTGGTCAATGAGGTTGATTTCGTGATCGTAGTCAACATCTTGCAGTGGCGGGACCCGACGGGAAGATTTGATGTGTGGCATCTGTCAACAAGCGTTACGTAGAAGTGGCAAAGAGAGTAGAAAGGCGTTGATAGACAGCCGAAAAAAAAAAGAAAAAAAGATAGAACCAATGGCAATCAACGGGGGTCTATCCAGCCATCACCTCACGCTATCGTCTAGTGTTTGGAAACTTGAACAGGGCCTAGATTGCGATGGATGATGTCATGTCACAACTGCGCAGCTCAGCAATGCAGAGAGGGAAAACTGCTAATGAAAAGAATTCTTTATATGATGTTTCCGGCTAGGCAAAATTGAAGAGGTGATAATGGTGGTTACGGCGATAATATCAAGGCTGTAGTTGTTGTTGATATGAAGAAATTCGTCGCCAGCAAAATAAGGCCTCCCGGGCTTCAAGTCCTGCCACTGCCACTGCCACCAACCTTGTGACACTTGTGTCTTGTAATCACGGGCCCTCAACCTGGCGGTGCACTTACCATTTTGCGCAGTTTCCTGGCTCGAACTTGAAAGGGCAGACCAAGAGGGCAGGTACAAGGGAGGAAGGGTAGTTTCCGTTACAGAAAGTAACATTCTGTAGAAGACTAAATCGGGTGTTTTCTTTATTCCATCCTGCCCTTTATTTCTCGCTTCTTGTGTTTTGCTACTGATCATTGGCTGTCGATTCACGATGTCTCATTGGTACCTTCCTTCTGTTAAAGCTTCCTTCGTTGTCTTCCCTACAGCTGTAAGCATCGGCCTAGCGTCTTGTATTCTTGGTGTATTTTGCAGCGTATTTTCTAAATATACGTTTCGCTGACTCCAACTTTTTGCCATCCCCGACGTCAGCTTATATTGTTAGCGCTGGACTCGGCCATGCCCAAGAGCGGGCAAAGATTAGTCATAGATAAATCGGCATTATAAGGCGTAGAGCGAGCGGGTGTTGCTTCCGAGCCTCTCCCAATCCGATCTCCTCTGCTTTCTCCGCGTCTTCTCCCTGTGTTTCCCGGATGCAAACTCCCTCTCTCTTTTTTCCTGCCCTTCTCAATGTCTTCTGTCCCTTCCTTTCCCAGAAGCAGTCTGGCGCGTAGGCCACCGGTCTTGCGTCCTAAAGTCTGACATCAATCGCACTATTCTGCATTCCTACTACAGCTCCTCCCACCCAAAAGCCCTACTTGCACAGCATAGCTCACGGCAAACTCCCAGGCTCTAGCTTCCAGCTACAATTTCACGCCATTCCATCCGCATCCAGACATTTCCAAGCTTTTGCTTTACGCCTCTCCACCCTTGGACCATAGGCTTCGGCTCTATACAGCGTCATCTGTGCTATTCCGCCTCCTTCTGTGCCTTTCTGTATTCCGATTTTCTATCCCAGCCCGGATTCTCCCTTGCAACCGCGTGCACCAAACGAGCTAAGAAATAAGAGCTTACCGATGAGCATATAAAGCAGATCATCCATCGCCATGTAGAGTATCTATAATCGTAACCTCAATCTGCATCAGCCGAATCTTGTCATCCTACCTATATATCTTGCACTCTTTCACATAGCATAAATATCCATTGCTCACCATTGCCCATCATTCTCACAATGGCCAACCGTATGCCCATGATTCTTGGTGCCACCGCCATTGGCGGGATCGGCTATTATATGTATCGATCAGGCGGCGACTCAACTGCTGCCAAGCGTGCCGCCCGGCGTAAGTGCCCTTCTCTCGCTTCTCGTTTTACTCGAGCAACTGCTCCAATCAATAGGCCTCAGTATCTAACCTTTTCCTTTCTCCCGCACTAGACGACTTCAACATCAGCTCGTCCGCTGAAAAGGATCTCAAGAACATTGGCGCACAGGCCGGCGCCTCGCTAGACGCAGCCGGCGCCAAGATTGACACCGCCATTTCCCAAGCCCAGACGCAACTCAGCAACACGAAGTCTACAGCCCAAAATCATGTGCTCGATGCCAAACACGAAGCTCTTAAAAAGGTTGACGAGTTTGACCGCAAGGTTGACGAGCATGCAGCGAAGGCTAAGAGCTGGCTGGGCGGCAAATAGAGAATCAAAGCTATCTGTTGTCATAGACTTTGTAGTGATTCAGCCCAGAGTTGACGAGAACTCGGTCTCTGAGAACCAATATATAATTTTAATTATACGAAATAGGAGGCTAAAGATCATGTTTTTGTAGCTTGTGTATTATGTACTGTGTTTTATGTGTTGTCATGAGTAAATAAGGTATGTCATTAATATTGAGATGCGAAAATGGGGTGGTCTGGGTTCATTTATGCTAAAAAGAAGGAAAAAAGAGCAGGGAACATAATAAGTCTTGGGTTCTTCAAGTAGATTCAGTAATAGATTATACAAGATGACATGTGTAGATACACGCTGAAATATCATGAGCATCATCAACGCTCCAGAAGGGCAGCAAAGAAAAGAAAACACGGATGCTGTTTTTGCTCCATGTGTTGAAGAGAGCAATGGCAATAAAAGCAATGGCAGTCGCAAGTTAAAATGCCAGCAAAACATTTCAATTTGCTCAACCCTCACCTCAAACCTCCCCCCACGCACCCATCGGTCCGTTTGTCGCTGTCGCAACTACCGACCCGGTGCCAATCGACCCGCCGATATCCCAGTAATGGCGCGAAGACGCACTGCTCCGTCGAGCTGAGCGACGTGTGCTCTGGCTACAGGTCGATCCATGACGCAAAGCCACTGGTGATCCGGGTGCCGTAGCTTTGAACGCGCGCCGATCAGCAGGTACTCTGCCTCCAATCAATGGATGGTGCTGACGAATTCGTGCAGCTTTGGCCGCCGTGTCCATCGGGCTTGAGGCCACCGGATGGTTTGCGCTGGCTGTGGACATATTGGATGAGCTAGACCCGGGTACAAAGCGGGAGCGCAAGTACCGGAAGACAAGCTTAATGTCCAAGTCTTTCTCCCATTCTTCTTGAGTAAAGCGCTCGTTGTTGCCATGTCCCTCGGTCTCGGTCCTGGCCTGTGCCTTTTTAGTGTCTCCAGATCTACCCGCTGCCGCCTTGGGCAAATCGGAGTTCGTTGGTTGGAGTAATGAGAACGAGGGCTTGAACTGTAATGCTGACTGGGATAGAGATTCGAGTAGCGAAAGACTCTGTTTAGGAGCAGCGGGCGTTGATTCGGGGATAACCTCCAGGCCAGCATAGGGGATGCGGTCTTGCTGGACACGCTTATACATAGAAAAAGCGCCAGGGTGTGGGTGGGGCGTGACGGTATTGACAAATAGACCGAGTTCACGAGAAACACTCTCGATCATTCGAAGTTGCCACGAAGAGTCCTCTCTAGCCATAGCAGGGCCGCCACGAACGGGTGATGAGGCTCGGGGAGTGGCTTGTGTGTCGCCATCATCGTCGTTTACATAGGCCTCACCAACAAGAATAGCAAGTGTATGATCATCTATGTCGAGCATGTCCTTGATGACCTTTTTAGTGATGCGGTCCAAGAAGCCACGCGGTTTTTCATCTTCGTCAGTAGTGTCTTCTCTAGACTTGTTTTCAGACGAGTCTTCATGCCATTCCATCTTTTCGGCATCTTCAGTCGCCAAGCCAGCCTCTGATTCTTCCACAATGGCCTCTGAATGAACAGAGGTAGATGCCACTGATGGTCTCTTGCCTCTCGCAGCCGAAGCTTGTGAGATGCGGCGTTGCCGGCGAGTCTCTCTCTGAATCTCCTCCAGAAGTGCCCTGCTATGTTCTCGCTTCCACGCCTCAATGCGTTCATTGCGCTCAACAACTTCTAGATTCTCTGGGTCAATTTCTGTAGTGATAGGTGCATTGATATTGTGGCGTATAGAGCCCGTGGGGTTCTGGTGGACATTGTGGGGATTAAATTGTTCGAAAGCGTACAGCTGCTCCTGTAGGTGGCGGCTGGTCGAGTGGGTCGGCAGACGGAAGGATCCTAGGCCATCATGTACGGGCAGCACGGTGGTGGATGCTGGCGATATAATATTGGGCATGGTGCGGAAATCAGCCAGGTGGCTGTCTAGGACATCGAGCTCCGCATCGTCATCTTCTTCGTCCTCTTCCTCATCGTCATTGAAGTCGTGGTGATTGCCGTGTGCTGACTGAGAATGTAGATCTGACTGATCCACACTTGTGCCGATATCTGAATGAGACCTGAAACTGTCATTGATAGTGAGATATGAAGAAGTGGTATGGGCCTCGGAGCCAGCAACAGGTGGGAACAGCACCCAAGTCTGAGATGCGGGGGAAACTTGAGTGGGTGTTTGTGTGCCACGACGAGAACGACTCGTTTGAGATGGGGCTGAAGCAGAACCCTCGCGTTGCTGCGTCTCGGTAGCGAGCACCACACGCTGAGATGCGCGTGTTTGAAAAGCCATAGCGTATGGAGATGTATCAAAATAGGAATGCTTGTGTGTGAGGTGCCAGAATATTCGAGGAATGTCGTGTCAAATGATAGAAATAAGGATGAGACGAGGACACCACGTTTCTTAGTTATCGCTAAGAAGATAAGGCCAGCCGAAGTCGGGCAAGATATGAGAATAAAGTATAAAGGACGATGAAAAGTCGGCGAGGGGAAAAATTAGAAGAAAGAAAAGAAGCTCTGGTGTTTGGAAGAGTAGTGGCAAGGAAACTGGCTTCCAATACCAACCTCCAACTTTTGTCTCTATACTTAAGGGAGAAGAACAGCAGGCAGACGAATCTAAAACCAGATACAGAATCAGAAATCTCAACAAAGCACAGGCCGTAGCTGATAGAGAACAAGCAAAGCCAAGTTCAACTAAGGTGAAATCTTTCCTAGGAAAGGAACCAAAAGGAAGCTTGTTAGTTCGGGCCCGCCGCTTCCTCCTTCTTCTACTACTCTTCTTTTCCTCTTGTTTGTTATTGTTTTTTTGTTTTTTTTGGGGGGCGATAAAAAAGAAGTGGCGCGGTGACGTTCTGGATGAAAACTCAAGATCCAACTATTAGACAACAATATCAAGCAGACTATGGTGATGATCAAAGAAGAAAAGTTTTTTCCCATTATAATTTTCATTTATTTTCCTTTTTGTTTCGGTCCCGTCACCGCCTTCCAGCCAGCCTCATTATAGCTCTTTCCTCATCAGTGTTTTTTTTTTTTTTTTTCGTTGGGAAGGCCTCTTCTTGCCTATTTTGCTTCCCTCCTCCCTCCTATCCATTAGTTACAAACAAGTACTAGTCAAAGTCACGGGTCTTTTTTTAGGATACCCAACGGTTTTCAAAGGACAGCAAAACAACGAGAAAGATACATTCTTGTCAGAAAGTCAGAAAGTCAGAAAATAAAGCACAAGCATCGGACTAGAGGCACCTCGCGTCATGTATCTTACTGCTTTGTATACTTTGTTCATCTCTTATTGTAAACTCGTAAATGCGTACTCCAGATATCTAGATTCCCACCCCCACTTTACCATAAAATACGCATAGAAGATATATTTACTGCACTGCTCCCATTGCTTCCTGAAGCCTACCTAATAAAAATCCTTCCTATATTCTTCTCTGTCCTGCATAATCTGATCTGCTAAAGGTGCATGTCCTGTCCTTTTGCTCCATACTGTCTTCTGCATATGCTGTTAAAATTGTCTTCACCATGAGTCCTCCATATGCTATCTCCAGCTTTAGTCCTATGCATCTCAATAATACTGCCAGTACTGAAGATGTAAAGCCCTTGGCCCCTTTCCCTTTCTTCTTACCACATACAATAACCAACAGTAAAATTCTGTTTTTGTTTCATGCTTCTAGACCCTCCTCCTTTTTCAAGGGTTCCTATGTGCGTCACGCATTTTACCCGTTTCTCACCGACACCCACGCCCTGGCTCCAGTGACAAGAAAGGGATGATCTAATCCCATCCCCTCTTTCCATCATAACTTTCCATCATAACACATTCCCAATTGCCCACTCTCCAGCTCGGTAGATCGTAGCGAGTAACTTGTAACTCCGAGCGCATGCATGCATTTTGATGGCTGCGCGTGTGCACACGTGCATATCCTATTCTAATACCTATGTTCATTTCCTAGTAGACATCCACCTCACATCAACAATAGTCTCATAGTCATGCAATGGTTCAATAAACATCAGACTACACGAATATATCCCAAGACCTTATCCACAACACATTTTGGCGGGTTAGTGCCAATCAACAATGATAGTCCCAACTTCAGCCATAATCGATTCAATCAAATGCGTCGCGAAGAAAAAAGACATAGAAAGTTTCTTCATCTTCGTCTCAGTATAGGTGTAATTTTCTTTTTTTGTCATTCATTGAAAACTAAAAGCCAAGACGCTTAAGCCTCGAAAGCGCCGGGGAAGGCACGCATGTTCTCCTCCAGGGGGCCGTAGTTGGGCAGGAACTTGACGTAGGCACCGTCGACCTTGACACGGCCACCGGCCTTGCGCTCGGCGTACTCCTCACGACGTAGGGGGGTGAAACCCCAGTTCTTGGAGACAATGATCTTTTGGCGACCGGGGAACTTGTACTGGGAGCGGCGGAGAGCCTCCAGAGCAATAGCACGGTCTAAGGTGAGGTAAGTTAGAAATTGAGTTGCGACAACCTTGCAAAGAAAATATGACTTACTGGAGTCACGAGTGCGGACACTCAGAATGATCTGACCAATGTTGACACGGGCAACAGTACCGTTGGGCTTACCCCAGGCACCACGCATACCGGTCTGCAGACGATCGGCACCAGCGCACGACAACATCTTGTTGATACGGACAACGTGGTAGGGGTGAGCACGAACACGCATGTGGAAGCTGTCCTTACCGGACTGCTTGACCAGGTACCTATAAAAAGAACTTGCGTTAGCATTTGGTTGCCTTTCCCTTTTCTTTTTATACTAGCTCCTGTCGAACATGGCCTGCTTCCTATTTTATGGGCGCCATGTCCAGATCAGATGTATTGGTTTCCAACTTACTTGTTGGCGCAAATACGGGCAGCCTCAAGGGCCTCAGAGCTCAGCTGCTCATACTCGTTGGAGACAAGGTGAATGCACAGGGGGAAGTCATCAACGTTGGCACGCTTGCGGCCCAGATCGAAGATACGAATCTTAGGGTCGGGGACACCACGGTTGAAGCGCGACTTGGGGTACGGCTGAGTAGGTGAGATGATGTTAGTAAACAGTGATACCACAAACACATAATTTTCATCTAGGAGTCCTCCCTGACGAGCAAATAGTCAAAGGGCAAAGATAACTTCTGATGAGTGATGGATCCCGTCCAATTTCAAGATCACCAAATTCTGGGGTTTTGTGACGACGAGAAATGATAATGAAACCGGATATGATTGTGATGGGGGGGGATTTTGACTGGAGACCGAAAATAAAGAAACAAGATCAACGCACCTTGTTCTTGCAGTACCGGTAGCAACGGGCGGGACGGCGGGCCATTTTGTCGTCGGTGAACTTGAAAAAGTGCCTGAAAATGGGGGTTTGTTGGTTAGTTGTGAGAGAGAAGAAAGTGCGAACTAGGAGGGAAACCAAGAAAACCAACCTTCTTCGGATATGCTGGAGCTTGTGGCAAAGCCGATTTTTGATTTAACCCTTGATTTCAAATCACTGCAACTCTTTCAACCAAGTGGGGGGCTTCGGGTGAACATCGGGATTTTAGGGCTCCTAGTTTCGCTCGCATGTTTGATTGGCTAACTGATTTTGAAATCTGTGGCTTAATATTGAGGGCACAAGAAGTTGGTCGTTGCCCCACATTTGGAACGGGTCGAAATTTTTGGCAAGTAAAACTCCAAAGAAAGATTTACCAAGTTTATTCAACGTCTTGATTCTGCATCATCAACCCCAACCCGTTGCTTGTTAAACAAACGTCACAATGGCCCCCGTCAAGAAGTCTAAGCGCGATGCCCAGAACATCTCCTCCAAGCTGGCTCTGGTCATGAAGTCCGGCAAGGTCACCCTGGGCTACAAGTCGACCCTGAAGGTATGGTTTACTTCCTCGATTCACAATCTCAACGACGCCTACCCATACTGACTCTTTTATTTCTCTTGCACAGTCTCTTCGCTCGGGCAAGGCCAAGCTGGTCATCATTGCTAGCAACACTCCCCCTCTGCGCAAGTCTGAGCTCGAGTACTACTCTATGCTGGCCAAGACCAACGTTCACCACCTGAACGGCACTAACGTACGTAACTACCCACCCTAAACAACCAAATGTTTGCACAAATCATTTTAAGCACTTTCAACTGTGTGGCAGTGTTTGATTTGATATTGGTGGATATAAGACTTGTTGCTCTGCGCAGTCTATGAAGCCAACCCAGAGAAGAAGTCTTCAGACAACCAAGACTTTGGAGGGTAATGACCATATGCTTACCATATATATACAGATCGAGCTGGGTACTTCCTGCGGTAAGATGTTCCGCTGCTCCACCATGGCTATTCTGGATGCTGGTGACTCGGATATCCTGAGTGAGCAGGCGTAAATTCTTTGACATTCGTAGTCAAGAATAAAAAGTTACAAAATAAAAATCAAGTATAATTTGTCAGACTTGTATTTCCGATCGCAGTACGACGGACCAGCACAAACGGAAACAGGCGTTATTGGTTATAAACGGACATTCGGATTTGGCGTTTTATAATGATACTCCACACATGATGGAAGAATCCATTCTTATATTACCCTTGGTATAAGATCGTGATGAGTGGGCTTGCCTTTTATTTTCCGAAGTGTATGGTGGTTTCTGTTGAAAAGTATTCATGTGAGGAGCCGTAGAGCTAGTGAAATTTGTGCGTGTGCAATATGTGAAAGGTATCGGTAACGGCTGATGTCAGGAAATATCGATAAGTATTTCAGGTTTCCTAACGTAAAAAAGGGTTGGCTTTGAAGCTCCAGCAAGTATTATCCGTCGTAGGCGATCATTATAACGTGACCTGAGACAACGAGAGAATAGCAGAGGCATGAGAGGATATGAGGGGGGATCTAAAGAGCGAGCTTGCTGATCCCGACCAACATCATCACAGTTATCTCTGGGTCCTTTATGACGTCTGTGCTAGGCTTTTCATGTGCATCTTTTCTATTGGTAAGGCTTGGGAAATGGTTACTTTAGACCTGGCTAACCGTAACATTTACGAGCTCTACGGCACCGCTGATTATCTTACAGTATCGCGACAATTGTCATTACTACCACTTAAAACAGTGACGATTCCATTAGAGATAGGGGTACATTTTGTGGTGCTGCACCTTGTAAGTCATCTATTTTAAATGGTATGGTATTGTTAAAAGTGAACCTAGACCCGTTAGACATAGAGACGGTTAGTGTAGATACAAAAAGAGGCTATCACGATTGAAGAGATTGTATTCTTCCGACTCACTGCTGTGTCAACCAGAGCTATAGATTTGAGAGACCCCTTTGGGTTTTATTGAGATGAAGAATGTTAAACCTATCACTTTCAAAAGGAGCTGCAACGTCATGCAGTTAGAAGCGGAAAGGGTTCTAATAAACGGGTGCATAGAGAAACCAATGACTGAGATGCTGCCGTTACAAACACTAGATAAACAAATGGAAGGGATCATCCACAGCGATCTAACTAAGCCATAGCCATCATGTCAGAGTGGGGTGATTATACTGGAGACAATATTGTTTCCAAGGAAGAAGGTGGGCGGCAGGTCGTAAGATCACTCAAATGTGTAATCCATAGATTAGGCTCGGAGCTGTCATATAGAAATCATTATTGCCAACACGATACGCAATTGCGCTTCGCTCGCCAAAACTCTATAGTGAGCCTTGTAGGGGGCTAAATATGTCCGGTAGCTAATTCGGCACCGATTTATTCCCGTGACGCTCGAAGACGGTAAATATATTCAAGCTCAAGTTTGAATCGTCGACCTTGGTTTTGCTGGCCAAGTTAACATTAAAAATAGACAAAGCCGCGTGCTGAGTCCAGCCCAGTAGTGTGAGGTGACACAAGAAACTCCACTCTAAAATTACTATCCTGGTGTTATTCCGTCACTTGTCTATCAAGATTATGATTGTTATTATCGGTATCATTATTAAATCCAACGTCATTTTGTGGAGCACGTGAGCTCTGCCCTGCTAAATCGTGAGATGATCAGGCACTCTATACTTTCCGAGGGATCTTATCAATATTGAAAGCCCGGAAAACGAAGGGAAGGGGGGAGAGAAAGAGAAAGACCCTGGAGCTGACTGGAAGTTCCGGGACGACATTCCAACAACATTGTTTTGCCAAACTTCTTCACTATGAAAACCACAGAGCTACAACTTATGGGCAAATTTTAGTGAAGAAGTTTGTGCTGTTGACAGATGTCCACAGAGCGTCTGTGCCAGATTTGATTGCGAGAGTTTCTTGAGTAAAGATTCAATCGACTTTCTAGACAAGATATTTAATCCATGTTTGCCTTGCCTTCCTAGTAGATGAATATTTGGGAAGATTGCTCTGGTGTCGGACAACGGCAAAGATTCCGGGAGTTTTCGTGCTTAACGCGGGCTAAGCATAGGTGTTTACGTGCTACGCAGTGCACATGGGAAGATTAACAAATATTTGGAGGGCGTTGTAGGCAACGGGGTCTTGGCCAATATGTGCTGAAGGAGATGGTTGAGATAGCACAGGCCCTGACTCCGGTATTCTTAAGCCTGCTAAAAAAAACCCCCAAGTAAACAAAACGTGTGGTTGAGGCTTAGGCAGAGCTGCTTGGGTTAGTCTCAAGCCAAACTTTGGCAATACCTAGAAACTGAGATGTTTGCTACGTAAGCGAATAAAACCCACTATAGCATCTTTGCACTGCAGATGGACATTTATTTATTCTCGGCTATAATATCTTCGGTTGGTGACTTTAAAGTACCATTTTCAATACCTAGGTTGAAGAAGACGCGATGGGAAATTTGTATACATGTTGTACTGTAGAAAATAAGTAGCTGCAGCTTCATGGATGGCATCGTTGAGATGATAGAGAGCTCTCTGCTAGTGGTTCTGCACAGTTATGTATCAAGGTTAATCCAACACAATGAAATACATCCTAAGTTCTCAGGCCCGTTGCTGGAACCAAAAGTTAGGCCATATTGTGGTGGTATTCGGGGGTGACTTTCATAGAACATGGCTGTCCGTATTGTAAGATATAGTTGATAAATGGCAATCAATGTTCCAGTTATAATCGATGTATAGTGTGCGTCGATACAAATATTAAATTCGGCTGCGGCTTCGCCATCTCTAGTCAAAAGAGCATTCATGAAGGGAAGCGAGACGAGACATGTACTTAGGGATGAAGTAAACTCATAAATAACCTTTAATAAATCTAGAGCTACTGGATAGCTAGCCCAGTAGACGATAAATATATCCAAACCAAATCACTGGAGAGCACGCAAGCTATCGGATTGACTTGTCCACAAATGTGCAAAGCCCACGTGTAATCGTGTGATGGGAGTTTGGAGTAACTGCTTCTACAGCCGTCACACGGATAGATTGACATTTAGTTCATCAGGGTATATAGATACCTAGATACTTGTATACTTGGATATTGTATTGGCTCCAGTGTTCGCTATCTCAGCAAGCATGGTGGCACTTGAACTAGCAACACCAGTAAAGGCAAGCGGTAGTCCACATCTAATCAATCGTAGATTATTGGCGTTTAGAAAGTCTTGAGCTTTCTAATGGACCATCACAGCAAAATATAGTAGAATGCCGTGATCTAACTATCAATCTGCTGCAAGCTGCGTTCAATTGATATCAAGTGAATTGGTGAACCATTTCGGCCTATAATGCTTATGAAGGCACGGTCATATAAAAAAGGTGATGACTATGTAACATAGTTCGAGACATTGACCAAGTAATAGAACTATCAAGGCGTTCGTTTCCTGACGTCCCAATTCAAGAATTCTTACTTGAAGTGTTAACGCCCCAATCTGATTGTTCATGTCTTGTTAATTTCATTTCAGCTTGGATTTTGCAATCACACGTACCACCGTCACAGCATGTAATTAAGAGACCCGAGGCAGTTTTTATAGACAAGACCGAGCAGGACGGACGCCTAAGATCTTAGACAAATAATACAGCTAGCCGTGTAGTAGAGCTAGCCTGTTTACTGTCATAACTTCGTAGGACGTTGCCCGCTCGGTTTATGCTCTGTAAAGACCTAGAAAGTTAAGTACCAATGAAGCCTTAGGGGCAGTGGTGTAGAGAACCATCCTGTGAGCATAGGGGAACAAGACAGCAAGGAGCCTAAAGTTGAATCAGCCTCATATTATATATATACCTTATTGGCATGGCATTATGTCTTCATATGTTTCAGTAGCATAATAGAGCTTGTAGGCAATCAAGAATGCCACCATCACGAGATTCTTGAATATAGGGACCAGCGACCAGCCTATCTACAGCAAGTAAAAAGGCAGACAGGCATATGTCACCCTAGTCCGCAGAGACAGACAAATCAACGACTTGGTCTTCTGTCAAGTGCTAGATGACAGATGATTTGACGGGTATGCGGAGTAAATCACATGGTCATTTCCACCGTAGCATTACTCGACGAGTGGCAGCCTGAAAGGGCATTTCAGCACAAGCATCCCCTGACTAATCAATTATTGGCAGGTTGTCATTTAACTAGTCATGGTTGGTCTGGAGATGTTGCGACATTATAGTCGATAATATAGAAGGGCAAAGCACCAGACGGGCAAAGCCGTGTATACAGATAGTAACAAGTTAGAAAGGCCCATATTACTTACCATGTATCAGAATTGTGCCCAACGTACAGCACAGAGAAGCAGACAATGTGGCGGTGTCACTATATCGCCTGCAAATGGGGCGATGAAGCTTCAAGTCACAGCATTTGATTTGATTTGAATATATTTTTTCAAGTCACAGCACCTATATCGCGCCTTCGTATAGTGCGATAGATGTGTATATAAGAGTGAGAATATAGTGCATGAGTAATGTACCACAAGTTCCAGGTACAATACGCAATCAATCAAGTTCTCCTCTGGGGACATCACCAGTTCGAAGGACAGTGCCGAGATAGCATCGATGAGTTTGTATTGTTATTATTATCTTCAGCCCCCTTTTTCCTTCCGCTATGATGGAATATAATAGGATGCAGGTTTCTATTCTGTCTCAGTTAGCTCTACAGGATTCATCTCCCCCCTCCCCTTTCCCCCTCTCTCGACTCAACCCCTCACTTTCACCATCTGTCTCTCTCCGCTTTTCTTTTGAGTTTAGTGTTTCCTGTTTCAGTCGCGCCTCTAGGCTTTGCTTGGTTGTCCTTGCGTAAGTTCGTTCGTTGTTGTTCTGTTGGTCATGTTTTCCGTGCCAAAGCTTCACCGCTTGGTCCTACTATTCTTCCAGGGCCAACACAAGGCCGTGACAGGGCCAGCGGTAGCCCATAGCCCTAGTGCATTATTCAGGGCATATTCAGGGCACATAGGCCATAAAAGCCCTCCCTGTTAAGTAGACGTAGACCATCCAGGGGCTACATACAGTATGGATTGCTTAGACAGGCAAAACAATAAATCTACCCTCTGTTCCTGTTGTTGTGTGGTTCACGTTCATGCTGTTGCTTGGTTACTTTGATGGTGGTGGGTATGTTGTCGTGCTGGTTTGTTGTTGTGTTGTCGTGTTGTTGACTTTGGCTTTTGGCTTTGACGTTGTAGAGTATTTTTTGAACGGCCACGTTTACTTGGCGACTGTGCTGTGCTATATGCTCGGCTCTTGGGCGTTAGTTAGTACGTAACTTGGCTCTGTATATCACTGTAAGGTTGCTGTGCTACGCTCAGCTTCTGGAACAACCACCTTTTTCTTCTTCTACTACTTCTTCCTCCTCTTTTTCCTTCGTGTCTTTTTCTTCCCTTTTTGCTCCCAAGCTCCAAACAAACTTGCATAATTAATTTTCTGCATTTCTTCTCCTTCTCTTTTACTTCTTGTTATTGTCTGCTCTCGTTTTTCACCATCTTCTCCCAAGCTGTCACTCTTGTATCAATTCTCCCGTCATATTACAGCTCATTTTTCTCGCTTTAGACTTGGTTCGAAGGCCCTCCTTTATTTTTATATTTCGTCTAGCACCCAATTAAGTTCGCCATCTTGACCATAAGCAATACCACCACCTCTTTTAGTCTTTGTCATCTCGTAGATTCTGTTATTGTCGCTCTTTTTCTGCCTTCTCTCTCTCTGATTGCCTCGTTCTCTTCGCTATGTCGACCGTTACTAAGCGTCCGGCCTCCGGAGTAGGACGAGCGGCTACCAATAATGGTTCTTCGGCTGCCCTCTCTTCGTCCCCTTCATCACCTGTTACCCCAACTGCTACCACCACACCCAATGGCCATCGCTCTCGACCCAGCCGGACTGGAAGTATCCTCACATCTAGAGCCCCCGCTACACGCCGTGAATCCCTCTTGAGAGATTCAACCGATGCCGAGCTCGAGGCCCGTGCTGAGGCCATTGCTGCCATTGACGACCTGAAAGCTAGACTATCCAAATCCGAAGCTGAAACAGACCAGTATCGCAAAGAAGCTCTGGTGCTTG
Source organism: Ceratocystis harringtonii (assembly GCA_002018265.1). Taxonomy (NCBI): domain Eukaryota; kingdom Fungi; phylum Ascomycota; class Sordariomycetes; order Microascales; family Ceratocystidaceae; genus Ceratocystis; species Ceratocystis harringtonii. The sequence continues at coordinate 10,166 of MKGM01000273.1, read as the reverse complement.
AAACTCGTTTGAAAGACAGTAACATCGAACATGCTAAGCTAGAAGAGCGCTTGCACGAGTTTGAGGAGCAAATCGAGTCTCTATCCAACTCAAAACGAGAGACGGCTAGGCAAATGCGTGAAATGGAGGCTATTTACGAGGCTGAGCGCAGCTCCATGACTAAAGAAAAGGAGGAGATGGCCAACCGCGAGGAGGAGATGCAGGCTGTTATTCAACGCCTCAAAGACAGCCTTTCACAACGACTCAACGACGACGAGTTCCGCTCTAGCAGAAGTAATTTCACCCCTCCCCCTCTGTCCACTCCCCCGGCATCCCCTCTGTTGTTTTCCCAGGCTAACATCATCTACCCGTTCTCTTTCACTTCTATAGACAACAGCAATGCCACCTCGCCTACCGAAGGGGGCAGCTTTGCCCCACCGTCTTCCATTCAGCGTAGTGATTCACGGAACAACTCAAAGATTCTTCTTCAAAAAGACAAACTGATCGAATCTCTGCGTCTAGAACTTGCTGAAATTACCATTAAACTTGCCGAGGCCGAGAATCAAGGAGGCGGTCGTCTCCAAGAAGTTGAACGCATGTTAATGGAGGCCCGCATGACCAATGCCCGTCTTATGGAGGACAACGAAAGCTACCAGTTACTGCTACAGGAAAAGACTCTGAATGGTGATTTTGCCAAGACTGACTTTAGTTATATGAACGGCCGTAACAGCGTCGACGGCGATTCTCGACCTCTACCCGCCAACGAAGATACTCTCGCTGCCCTTGAGGGCCGCAGCGTTACTAGTGGCACTACTCTAGCTGATGAACTTGGAGACGCCAGTGACGACGAGGAATCCGACCGCCGCCATGTTAACGAACATGATGACGCCTATCGCCGCATGGAATCCGAGCTCCGCAACGCCAAAGACCAGAACAAAGCTCTTACGCTCTATATTAACAAGATAATTGAGCGTCTACTTCAACACCAAGAGTTTGAGGCCATTCTCGATCAGTCATCAGACTCCGCTTCTATCAATACCAACAAGGAACTTCCCCCGCCTCCTCCGGGCGCAGGCTCTGGGACCGGCTCTGGCTGGCTGCAGCGCACAAAGTCGCTTATGAGCAGTAGCAACACTGCACCAAATCTGAGCTCCGTCTCTAACTCTGCAAACTCGGTAACGGCAGCTGCTGTGGCGGCTAATGCTGCTGCCGCTGCTGCCGCTGCCGCCGCTAATGTAACTACCCCCATCACTGCCAAGGCCAAGAGACCCCGGCCGATGTCCATCATCCCCACTGCGGCCGGTCTCGCTAGTCTACACAACGATCCCGATCTCGCTCCTCGCGTTCCTATTGGTAACATAGCCCGTTCTACCAGTGTACGCCGAGCTCGTCCCCAGAGCGAACAGTACACGGGGCCGGGGGGCGCCGCTCTAGTCAACCAGATGTATCGCGGACTCGATGGACAGATGTCACCCACTTTCAACGTCCCGCGCCGCTCGCAGACTTTTTTCGCGTCGGGAGCGCTAGCATCGCCCGGCCTGCCCCCCTCTACGGTTCCTCTTTCCGGCCGGATGTCATCCAGCACTGGCAGTCAGACGCCGTCCGCTGGAAACTTCCCCGGAATGCGCAGCGAGACATCAAGCGTCTCTAACGAGTCGACGGCTGGTATTGTCACGCCTCCGTCACAAAGCAGCCCACTGCAGTCACTGCCAGCCACGGACAAGATGACACCGCAAACCCAGACCACATTTGCAGGCAACAAGCCTCGGCCCCTACGCCTCGTCCAGGACCATAACGATGCTGTAAATGCCAGCAAGCGGAATAGCTGGCTGCCATGGGCTGGCGGTTGGGGCAAAAAGGAAGAGATTCCGGAAAACTAAAGAGTCGAACCATACCAACAGCTGGAAAGTCTTTTCACTCTGTTTGCCGGCTAACAGTCTTTATTCTTTTCGTTGCCTTTTTTCTTTATCGTGGCCATTGCCATATTCATGTTGATATCCTGTCTCGCTTATTCTTGCTTTTGCTCTTCTTCCACGAGTTACCAGATGAATTTTCTTTTCTTCGGAGGCTTTTATTTTTTATTCGTGCGATTCATCACCTATTATTTTCCTTTTATTTATATTTTGATGATTACGACGACGAACGGCCAGGAACGCTTTTATCATAACGAACTGATTGAAGGAAACGTCGTCGGTGAACTATCTTCTTTTGCACTTATAATATGGAGGTGCCGTGTTCTTGTTTTTCATGGCATCTCTCTTTGATTTATCTTTGGATTTTCCTGATGCTTCTGTTACATATCTTGGTTCATAGTTGCAATGTTTTCCGTATTTAACCATCACAATTTCAAGTGTTGAGACCATTTCCATATTAGGGTTAAGTTAACCACATCCTTAGGGTCCTTCAAGCGCAAGAACCACCGGCGCTGTAGAGTACGAGTATCGAAGAAGATTTAGTACTGTCCTTCTGAGTGAACTTGGAGTTTTCTTTTCTCCGTCACTCTTCGAGAGGCTTTTATTTCATAAAGGAGACAACTTGACCGCTACTTTTTTCTTGTTTTGCGCTCTTTTCGTTTGTGAAGGGAGATCTAGGTTGTTGAGGTGTTATGTTAAAGCGCCAGGCTAGGACCATGCCACGTTCGGCAATATGCACCAAGATACCGATGCAAGGACATGAATCTGATAGACATATCCACTCTTTCCAAGACACGTGCCGTATTGGTTAGATCGATTGATGTGTACAGTGGGTAGACGGATAGATGAATGTCCTGCGTGTCGCCGACCTCTTGGGTGTGTGAGAATACAAGGTAGGGGAGAGAGTCAGACGGTGTGGTAAAATGCGGCGCAAGAGATCTTGGCTTGGAGTCTTGCAGGAGGGCTAGGGAAGAGCGAGAAGGGTGAGTTATGGACATGTAGGAGTTGTTGTCCAGGTAAACAAGAAGAAAAACGACCTTGACGATGCAGTGGTTTTGCGATTTTGTGATGTAGTTAGGCTAGCCTGGAAAATCCCAAACTTGATTGATGTAGGAAACATGCACATACTAGCCATGACTGACTCTGGCTGATGTCCGTTGCTTCCAACATTTCCGCATTTTCCTCAGGTTGCTGACGTCGATGCCAACGCACCACTTCCTTCACCCCCTCCTTTATGCTGTTTATCTCCCCCTCCCCCTCAATATTCTTGGAAAAATATTGAAAATATTGTTGTTTATTAGAGCAAAGCAGGAACTAAGCAAGCGGCACCAGAGCTATGAAAACATTGACAAATGGGGTTACAATGGGACACAAAAGGTAGAAAGGAGGACAGCGGACGGGCAAGAAATAGGAGGGAAGGTTGGGCGGAGGCGTAGGTTTAGGGTTGGGCTTGTCCGGGCTGAGCAATAGAGTGAAGACAAAAGAAGATATAAGATGGAAGACAGAAGACAAGACCTACACATTGTGGCTGGGGTTCGTATGTGCGCATGTGTATGTGTATGTGTATGTGTACGTGTGCCGTTAGGGTAGCAAACAAACAGGTTGTTTCATATCACCGTTATACTGTAGTATACAGGTCTAAGAAGGAAGAAAATAAAGTCAGGCCATAAAGCTATTATATCTGGTTCCCTTGTTGTGGGCTGGCAGACAAAAGTCGGAGAATATTTTTGTTGCGCGATGATGATTTCCCATCGAGCCGAGGAGAAATGGGAAAAAAAAGCTAGGAGGGAAGGATAAACGAGGATAGAGAAGATTACGTATATGGGGATGAGGTTGATTGCAAGTATAGGCAGCAAGAGACCTGTAAGTATTTAGTTTATAGTGTGATACGACAGGGGGACTCTGGAATATAGTTGAGTACAGGGTGGAGGAGCACGGGGATTGTAGAAGAGTACAGGGGAAGGGAACACAAGAAAGCAGGGCGACAGAGGGTAGCCAAAGTCTGCGTACGCATCACATGCTGTATTTACACAGCACTTTTTTATCTACCGAGTTGGAGATATCGCATCATACGCCTCAAAATGGCCGTACTGTAGATATTTTGTATGGTATTGAAACTTACGAACTCAAAAAAAGTCATTATTTTCATTTCCGTTGAGTGACGTCAAGAGATGGTCATTGGTAGGAGAGTTGGAATGTACCCCTAGACAGTCATGTGACTAGCATTACCTCTGCGTTAAGCGTTCGTTTTGCTGTATCTTCGACGCTGCAAGCTTTTTTCTCGTCCAGCCCCTCAACTACTGTGTTCTCGTAGTTAGGCCGGCTGTATATTTACGTACTTAATTTAGAGAGTATATCGATGCGCTTCTTGCATGTATGCACCATGCATATGCACTGCACTCACTTATGTACCATCGTACCATCGTCCTACCCACCCTCTTCCTGATGTAGAGACAAGCCCGGATTAGAAAGAAGAAACAAGACAAACAACAACTGCAATGCAATGAAATCCTTGACTTGCACACCCTCGCTATTTAATGTGATTGGTAGGACTCAGCCTGCCGGCATTTTTCTGTCTAATGTGCTTGTTGTTTGTGCTTTGTTTTCCCTTGGTGACATATAGGCTCTAGCTAGTCCCCTGAAAAGAAAAAAAGAACGAAGTAAGCTAATCAACATGGAACACACAAGGAAAAAAAGGCACAAGAATGATGAAGACATAAATTAGGAAAGGGAAAGGTCTCGCTTTACATCCTTGGTTTCTTTCTCGTGGTGGGCCTGTGCTGTTAGCCTGGACTGGCCCTTTTTATCCTTCTCCGTCTTGTTCCCCATGTTTTCTCTGCAAATTGGGGTCTGGCCTTTTTTGTATTCATTTACATTTGAGCTCGGATAAATTTTATGTAGCAGACATAATAATGGGTGAAGAAAGCCCCAGACAAGGCATCAATTTTAGAAAGGGGAGGGCATGTCAGAGGAGAGGTTGGAAGAGCAAGAGGGCTCGGCCACATAATGTGTAACTAGGGGTAGGTTTGAGCAACGGTAGAGCATCGTTTTAGTTTGTCATGAGGTCTACCATTTTCTGTTGTGTTGTGTTGTGTGCTCGTTACTGATAGAAGGAGCTTGCGGGTTAAAGAGGGATGATGACATATGGCAGCGATACGTTTTCTTCTCTTCATATATTTGATTAGTCATGGTGTAGAGACTTTGGCTGACATGCCATTTTTACGTGGTTGATTTGATTTGAATATATTTTACGCCATTTTTACGTGGTAAGTAAGCAAGTACGGTAAAAAGCCCGTATTTTTCCTCTTTCTTTTACTTTCCTTCTTCTAGCCCTCTTTCCTGATATTTGCCTTCCCCCTCTTTACTGTGCCGTGCCACTTCCTTGTGCTGTGTTGTCTCTTGCCGTCAAAGACACAAGTTCAAGCGACAAAAAAGCCCAAGGCTAGATTTTTCCTATTTTTGTTAGAAGGGCAGTTGTCAACCGCATAAGGCGTTGGACTCCCCTTTTGATTGGTTGTTCAAAATTCTTGGATTTCCATACTGAAAGCAGTTTCTGTTTTTTTTTGAGCTAACAAAGGGTACAAAAATCAAATAAACCGAGGAAGGAAAAAAGGCGGTTGTTACCTCTTTGCTCCTGTGCTTCAAACAGGAAGCCAAGCTCCTTCCCATGCAAAACAGGGAAACCCCACAGCACACAAGCTTAGCTTTTATGCACAGGATTTGCATTTTCTTTCCCAAATTTTCTCCCTCTTTTTTCTTCCCTTTATTTTCTGTGATAACTCCATCAAGTTTGCTCTTTTTGTCTCTTCTTTTTTGCTTATTATTTTCTGAATCGTTTTCTAGAGCTCAAAACTGACGTTCGAAAAGAATACTTCAAAAATTGCTTCCATTTATTTTCCTTCAATTAAAGCAGGCATCAACATTCAGCGACTTACACTACCTTCTTTTTTCCACTACCAAATCTCAATGCCTAAGAAACCCGAAAACTCGTTCCAAAATTCATATTGTTGATCCTTCAGCTATTCAGTCATTATTCTTGGTTTTATCCATCTTTTTCTTTTTCGGTTCTACTTCTTTATTTTTCTTTTTTTCGCCTGTAAAATTGCTCTCGCCTTTTTCGATTTTGCTCTAGACTGGTTTTTTATTGGGCCACCGCTCATCTGTCGCCTTTCTGGAATTCCTTTAGACAACAACAAGCCATAAGTGTTTTGACTGCCCAACAACCATAACAATAATTACAACAACACGCTTTCCCTCCTTCTTGCAACAACATCTAAACTTTTGTCCTTTTTCTTTTCTTTTGCCTTTTTCGTTAGAAAAAAAGTTCACGAGGGTACTTGCTCTTATCTTTTACTCTCTGTGTCAATCGCATACCTTCAGCCTTTTATTCATTGATTTGTCTGTCTACAGCGTTGCTATTAGTCTTCACCCGCCTCCTACTGGGCCTCCTGAATCGTCATTGTTTTCGTCACTGAATTCACAAGCTCGACAGCACTTCTGGTAATCTTACCATCGAGTGGCATGCCTGGGCTCCAATATAACTAATAACGAGGCTGAATTCCTCCAGCAAAGCGAAAGTGTAAGTTTTGCTTGCCATTCCCTTTCCATGTCCTCACTTGTGTCTATCCAATTTGCCTTCTGCGTACCGGGCCTCTGTTCTTCATAGCTTGGCTTTTTGTTTGACTTATCCCACTCCACTCCCTTTGTCATCTGTCGAGGCGGCATTCTCTGGCATGCCGGAAGACAAGCCAAGCCAATTAGCAATCCCCCATCTGACTGACAGCTCCTCATTATATTTCTATTGTGCTATAGTCCTTGCTCTTTAGAGTCGATTAGCCCTGTAACCCGGTACTATGGCCTCGAGGCTCTCCCCGAATGCCTACTCTGGTGCCGCCTCTCCCTTAGATACAAGGGATTCATCAGTTACACATCAACCACCAGCTCCCACATCTCCATCCACGCCTAGAAACACATCTGCTATTTCATCACAAGCGCGCCATACCTCTGATCACCCGAATTCGCGCATACTACCCACATCTTTGGGCTCACAACAAAATACAAGAGCCCACCAAACTCGTACACCGAACCTTGTAATATCGTCATCTAGCAAAACCTATCGCTCATCACCTACGCATATTTCTCGCTCGCCGTCTGGTCCTGCCTCCCATTCATCCCCAGGCCCTTCTGTCTCCGAAGCTCCACGTGACGGTCCTCCTCGTTGGCCCGTGTCGCCTAGAATACGGTCGCCAGCATTGAGTCAGGCTCAGCCCAACAATTCCTACAGTTACATGATGCAACGCAGCCAGTATAACGCGCCAGGACGCTATATTTCTTCTTCAGCAAACAGCTCGGCCTCAGAGATGTCAGAGAGTGATACAGATGATCATGAGTCTGCTGGACTTCGTACGCCTACCATGAACAACCCAAACCCGCTTGCTACTGTCCAGGAAGTGAGCCAGCCAAACTCTCCTGCCCATATTACTCAGGACACTGCTATGACCGAGATTCACACCCATCTTGTTACCGATGACTCCCAGAACCAGAACCAGGAGTTGCAGACACCAGAAACACCAAGCTCTCAGGACTCTGACAATATGTCTGCTACAAGTGTTCGCACCATCCGAGCAAGAAATACTACTCCTTGCAATGATTCCGACCCTACAACCTCTCAAAACGATGCTAGAAAGACATCGAATAGCGTCCCACAGCCTCCTATGATGTCACGCCAATCCAGTGCATATTCTACCTTCAATAAGACCAAGCCTACCACGGATGGCTCTTCTATGATTGTTGAAAGTGAAACCGTCACTTCTGTCCCCCAAATTGCTCTCGCCACGATTCCCCAAGGCCCTAGCAGTACTATTCGCGCTATGCCTAGTACCGAAACAATTCGACCTAAAAAGGACCGCAAGAGACAAACGCGAAAGCAGCCAATGAACCCAGGTATGAATACCCCAAGAAATAATCAGTGAGCAATTGTTAATACATGTACTAACTTTCTTTTTTAGCTTCTTCCAAAGCGGAAGTGTTCGAGTATAAGGTCGCTAGCGCAGTCGACGAGGCTGATGATTCTGACTCTGACGAAACTTTTGTCTACGATTCGAATCCTCATGACGGCCCTCGGAGGTATCACCATTCTAGAACACCAAGTACTACGTCCATGGCTAGTCAAGTTGATAGGCCTATGCGATCCATCCACAGTGTAATGGATGCTCCAGGTCCTTCAACATCTTCGAAAAAGAATATGAAGTTCGCCAATACTTACAACAATGCTTCGGATACTCTTACCGGCGATGAGGATGGTAGGGGATCTAGCAGAAGCAATATCGGTTCTTCTCGGAACTCGACTCGCCACCAACATCACATGAACAAATACGGGCGTAACCACAACTCGCATGCCTCTTTGTTTGATAATGAGTCACCATTCGCCAACCCTGCCCGGGCAAAAATGCAGGCCAACTCACGTCAAAACTCGGGGCCACCTAGCCCTCGTTTCTTAACTTCGCGGTCCCAGGCAAGTCGCCAAACGGGCTCCTACAGCTTGTCAAATGCTTATGATATGGATGAGACTGGGCCTGATGATGAACGCACACCTTTGATTTCTTACTCTCGACCAAACCGCCCCGGACGTCAGAGCCGTCGTGGGCCAACGCCGCGCCACATTGAATCCCAAACTTACAGGAGTCATCCCTCAGCCCTTAACCGTTTAGCTGCTTGTCTCGTAGTCACCATGATGGTTCTAGTAGTCATTACTGGTGCTATTGGCTTTATGTTTGCTACTTCGCAGCCGCTTACGGATATTAAGCTTGTTGCCATTGAAAACGTCATTGCTAGTGAGCCCGAACTCATGTTCGATCTCACTATCCGTGCGCATAATCCCAACATTGTGGTTGTTACTATTGATAATGCCAATTTGGAAATATTTGCCAAGTCGGTCCATGCTGGTACAGACGCCGATTGGTACAATAATCCTAGTGGTAGTCCTGGTGATGAGCTCAAGTTCGAAACCCTGGGCGAGAAGGAAGTCCACGCCAAAGACGATCCGCCTGATGACATGCCCGATGAGTCTGCACCAAACATGCGCTTAGGAACTATCCAGGAATTTGACAGTCCCTTATCTTTTGAGGGTCTATTCTTTCACAAAGGCCTTTCTGTGTCTACTGGTGGCGTGAGGCTTCCACTTCCTGGTAACTCGACTTCTGGAGGCTCTGAACGTTGGGGGAAGGTTATTCAAGATGATTTTGATCTTATCGTCAAGGGTATCATCAAATACTATCTCCCGCTAAGCCAAAGGGTGCGAAGTGTGTCTATATCAGGTCGTACCCGCGTCAAGTCAAACTCTGCCAGCAACCCATCCTTGAAGCCTAACATCACCATGGCTGGGTAGCCGAGCCTCTTAGAGGGTCTTTTCCCCTTCGTCCACTCTTTACTCTCACTATTTTCCTTTGTCGTCCTATGCTTTGTGCGTGTCATTTTTTTTGATCAACTTCGCAATGTATATCCCCTCCCTATGCTGTTTTCTTTTCCTCTTTCCTCCCATTACATTAAGTGTCACTAGCTAAGCTGCCCTTGTCCGATGCAAGACAGACCGCTGACTGCTGGCCAACCGCCATTTTATGAAGAACATGACCAGCCCTTGTTTTCCTTTCTGTTTGTTTTTATTCCCCTCTTCGTTCTACGTTGCTTTTCTCTTCTTTCGAGGATGCTCGAAGCTTTTTTTCCTAGTTTGCTTGTCCCTCATTTACTTTATGCAGGACTTGGGACTGTAGATTGATTAATCCTTTCACGATGACCAAGGGCATGAAAAAAATAGCTTTGTGTCCTAAGCTAGAAGAGTATCAGACTCGCTTGACGTCGTTGACTGGTTGCCTGTTCTCCAGATTTTATTTTCTTTCATGCTTCAAAGATGCCTTTGTTTTTGTGTTTCTTATACTTGCGTCAGACTACACAGCACATTCATTTGTTTTCTCTTGCAACTTTCCTGCCACTATAACCACATTTCTTTGTTTTGCTTGCACTTGTTGCGGCGAGTTAATTACACACATACATAGAACTTATGAGTTTATACAACAATGAGATATAATCAGAAAGAGGATGGCGAGAATTACAGCAAAAAGTGTGAGTGGGTGGGTGCTTTTGATAAGAGAAGGATGAAATGAAGAGTAATGCGTTTATAGATAGCCTGGAAATAATAGAATCTTGCAGAGACCAGCAAAAAGTAAGCCATTATGGTTCGCGGTCATCCAGATGATCTGGAGCACTGGGAATTGAGCC
>MKGM01000272.1:0-33089 GCA_002018265.1 Ceratocystis harringtonii | reverse complement strand
TCCAGTAGACGTTAAATATAATCAAATCAAATATCATGGGGGTGACAGGACTGAGACTATACAGCCTCATGAAATGTCTCTCGTTGCGAGCATAAGTACCCTAATCCAATACCATAGCTTTGGATAAACTTCTGTCATTCCTTTGCCTCTTCAACATAAACTCTCTCACAATCTCCAATCCCATCTACTAAGTGCATTTTCATAGCAGCTGTACATATTAGGCTGCTCACTACAGGACGAGTACCACTAACTACGCCCTCACCAGTTAATTAACGGACTTGTTCTAACTGCAAGATACCTAATGCAGAGAATCAGATATCCGCTTACACAGCCATACTGCAAAGACTAGGCCTAGAGCTATATGCACTTCGCTCTATGTAGTATGTACTATGCAATAACGCAAGCTATATATTATGCATATTCTATGTATTTATTGTTGTGTCGTCATAAAGTGATTCTATCAACTAAGAGCTACCTTCAGGCTCTAGGTCGTCTACCACGATTGTTCTAAGCTGGCAAGCAACTGCCTGACTTACTGCCTAGTCGCACCACTGCATCATCTACGTATAAGACGTGTACGTATTCAAAAGGTTGAGAGTGGTTGAGGCAGGAGACTCATGAAACATCCCAGCCTTCAGCTATCAGGCTGTCTATTTGGATGCTCACTGCAGCATAAGAAAGTTTTCCGCGTTACCCCAACCCCAGCTCCTAGCTCCTAGCTCCTACAGGGTCTGCTAGAGCGAGTATGGCCGGCCTTATGGTTAAATCTTTTTGGGACTAGAACCCTCAGAAAGTACTGCTTAGACAGATAAGTAGGCTCTTACTTTTCATCTTGGTGATTCCAGTATAAGTTAAATATATTCAAATCGGTCTCTAATACCTCGACGGCGAACTGCTTCATAAAGGTGAGCTTTCCCTTCAAACTTTGTAAAGACAAGTCTATTTCATCTCGAACCGAGATGGATTCGCAAGGCTCAAATGTCATCAGCATTGCCAAGAAGGACAGGCCATGTCTTAGGCCGTCTGGGTTCCCATAAACGTTTTCTGGAATTCTTGGTCCCATCCCAACTCCAACACCTTCACTGACAAGCTTTTCGGCTCTTAAGCTCGGCCATACAAATATACAGATAAGAGTACAGGGCAACACTACTAAGTCTTGATACGCAAGTCCGGCGCTGCAGGCTGCTTGCATAAGCCCAGCCTACAGATATATTGCCAATCTTATACCACTATCGCATTTGTCGGAAAGGCAGGGCGTGAATGATAAGAACCTAATGATACATTAGTTCGATACTCATGCAGTCATACTAGAGTGTTCTCTCATCCTAACCTTCTAGCTCCGCATAGTTTTCCGTAGCCTGAAGCTCAAACGCATCCTCTGGGCTCAATTCATGAACCCTACCATTGCCCGCTAACTCTTCCGGCCGTGATGGATCATTAGGAGCATTAGCTTTTGCTATGACCTTGATGAAATTTTCAACGGTCTCTCGATGTTCTGCAAGGTAGTTGCGAGTGTGGGAGGATATATTGCTTGCCTGCTTCCAGTCTGCAAGCGTAATGTCTTTGAGGCCATTTTCAACATTGAATCGGTAATAGCCCCCAATACCACTGTATTTGTGCTGCAGTCGCAAAGCAGCAGCTTTAGAAGTAGTGGCCATACTCGCTAGAGCTTTGATAATTGAGATTCGGCTGTCCTTGATCTCGATGATATCCCCAAGGCCTGTGCCAATGCTCAGAATTGTCATGGTTCGCCCTGGGTATACCTTCTTGGCCTCTTCAATGAGGGCCTCGCATGGGTTGTTGTGGCCAAATCCCGCGTCGATAAACTCAACTTCGTCTCGGCCGACTTTGATTGGTTTGAAAAAGGTGGTTGCTGCCGACGTCGCTCTCGCCACCTCCCAGATTTTGATTTCAGAGAAGCTGGTAGAATCGTCGTACGTCGTGAGCAGGGCTGGCAGCGTTTCAATATTGGCTTTTGTTATCGCCAGGACAACACTGGATGGTCATAGTTAGATGTCAGACACGGGCTACCAGATTCGCATGGCTAGGACTTACGTTTTGGTGCATGAGTCGTCATGTAGCTTCTGGTCCTCGTGTGTACAGGTATCAGTCGTAGGCTTGCCCGCCTTCCGCTGCTTCACACAGTTTGGCATTGTACAGTTTTCTCGGATCGCTCGTTTGATGGCTTTCTCTAGCTTCTTTGCGGAGAAAGCGCCTGAGGGGGATACTGGGAAAATCTTTCTCCGCTTAGGAGTGAACGCTGTTTTGGCAAGACTCCTGTAAGTTCGAATACATTGGTCGACCGTCATGCCCAGCCGGCCAAGCATGATGGCGATGATTCTTTCAAAAGATTATCGTCAGCCAACACTTTCATAGATATCGGTCGACATGTTGAGAAACATACCCTCCGGTGCTTGTACCGCCAATGAGATCAAATATGTCGCAGGGCTTTGGCACTTCGGACAGACCCTCAGCAACCTTGACTTTCTCCATGATTTTCTCAAGGATCAAAAGGCTGGATAGCCCACGGATACCACCGCCATCTGTGATAGTTAGTACCAGGAGAAGATGTCGATACCCGGGAAACAACATACCGAGAGAAAGGACTTTCACTGGCTGGCTGTTGTCGGAGCTCATATTAATTTAGTCGACAAACAGGTCTGGAGAAGATAAATGCAGAGTTTTGTAGGCAAAGTTTGAAGGATTGGTGAAAATGAAAAGACGTTGATTAAGCGAACAATGCGTAATAATGTCAGGCACTGGTCTTCAGACAAAGAGCAATAAGAAGGAATAGAAGATGAGCATCTGTGTCTTTCTTTAAGATGCCCAACAAGACAACTTGTGGCATTGCATACTTATATACACTTAACATATATAAATATATACATATGTAAGCCCTCATAAGCGCTGGTTACAACTCTCTACATGGGCCACGCTGGCGCTTGTATGCAGGCGCCAATAGAGGAATTGGTCTCAATATTTGTAACGGACTGATGCAAATTGGTATATTGAACCAATCATTTGATTCATTATTGGGCTATGAGCTCTTTATCGAGGTTTTATTTTTGGGCATATTTTTTCTTACACATTAAGGCAATGACTGGCTTGATAATTAGTTTTAAGGCTCAAGAAATACGTCATCTGCACCCAGTCATGTTAATGGGTGTGTTCTGGTTGCTTGAAGCGTTTGGGTCCTAACTCACGGCTGCATTAAGTAGAAGCTTGATTATTGGTAAGGACGTCAAGAAGCATGGGCTTCAGGCTCCAAGTTTAGCTGGCCTTGACTTGGCTTCTGCAATATGCTCAAATGATGTCACGTGCTGGCTGTAGACAGGCTCACTAATGATCATAAAGGAGAAAGAGGGGAATAATTTCTCCGATGAGAGATTCAGGCTGACAACGTACATATCAAGTGCATTTCTTGCCTCTTCTATCCACTTGCACGCTGATGTTCTCATTGTTGTCAACCAGGAGCTGGGTGGCCCAATGAAGCTTGAATACTTGCAGAAGTTACACAAGCTTTTGAGCTCCCTTCTCTTTGTTCTCAATCTCTTTCAAACTCTTCTAAGCTTCTCAACAACTTCTATACACGTCTTTCAACGGGAATTCGTGCTTTTTTGGGCCTCTCCAGTTGTATTTTCTACAATAAATTCATCCCCTCAATCTCTAGGCGGAACATTAGTAGCGGCCAATACGACGGGAGCTAGCTCCGCTATATACCGGAGATCCTTTCAACCCCGCCTGGATCCCTCCTTTCACCATCCAACAGGCTCTTTCTCTTCTTTTCTTAGCTACCCGTGGCGCTCGCAGTGCTTGTTCAGCGAGCTTCGAATCACTTGTTCATCCGTTGGCTTATCCTCTTAGGTAGCTTGCTTTCTACAGGCTCTAGAGAAGATTCGGGGCAATGACACGGCATTGCTGTAAGCAGGCTCGGAAATGGCCATGTATTTCACATATAAGAGGGAACGGTGAGAAGAGCCCAGCTTATGGTGGGGTGGACTCAGCGCATTCATGAAAAGCCTTGTAGGGATACCCTGGCCTTGCTATGTTTGGCCTCTTCTGCAAACCACTGTCCTACTAATGTACCTGCAGGCAGCCTGTTATCTTGTACTTTTTTGGCGCCTTCTAGGGCTATTTGCCGTTGTATTGGGGGTATCATTGGGCACATAGGATGGGTCTCACGACCATGTAGCATCTTAATTCTACCCAATGGCTAATCACTCTGGTCACGGCTATTGTAAGCAATCTTATAACAGGCTTAGATATATCAAAAATACTACACAGAGACGCAGACACTATCTATTGCTCTAGTGCGAGTCATGGGCTTATGTACTAGCATGGGTGTGTCCTTTGTCAGGACATGACTAACTCGACGTGCAGGTAGTAAATAGCACGCTACAGTGCCCAAGGATAAAGTTCCCTTAGGCGAAGAACCGAGGGATAGAAAGAGAAGAGTTGTGACGTGCAGTGTGTATCTAGGTTCTACCATTGGGCACAACTATGCCAGAGTATCTTATACTAGGGCTTGCGCAGTGCTAATCCGACTAGAGGCGGATTCTCCACAGCAAGTTGAATCAATACAAGCAATTTCACGACACCCTTTCCCATGGTGTAGCCAGTACCAAGCCTCGGTAGATGTCACGGGTTTGCGACAAGTAATTCTGTTTGCTGGCTCGGAGATTGGCCAAACATGGCACATAAAAGGGGGGTTAGCAAGAGGAAAAGAGGAAGAGGAAAAAGAATCTTGAGATAGGAAGGCTAGAGTGCTCATTGTGCCGATCCATTGTAGCGGGACAGGCCCATACCCGCTACACTACAGCTGCTGCTGCCCCTATACCCAAGCCCTAGCAATACTTTACAATGGTGTAAGTGCACGCCCCTTCCAACAGAGCGCATAGAACACCCTTCAAAGGCTTTGTTTTTGTTATTTATGCTCGAATGTTCCCTCGGTAGAAAGGCCAGTCATGGTGGCTCAAGCGCCCCGTAACCCCAGTGAGGGATTTGTAAATCTTTTTATCCTCCAACTATACTTCATGCATGATTTAAGTCTCCATAGTAACAAAAGCCACCCAGTCAAAGACATCAAGACGCCCAATCAACCACCACAGACGCCATGGGTGAGACAGCGGTTACATTCACGGAGTTTCTTCTCCTGTACCGAAACATTCAAGAGGCTGTATCTCCATATTTTTCAGCGGCTATCATCTTATATTAGTAAGAATACCATTGTTCCTGATTGTTCGGCGGCTAAAATCTCTTTTCTTTATCTTCTCTTTTTTGTGTGCTTTTTTCTCTCCCCTGGAGAGTCTCCGTTTGTTAATGATTTGCAACGGCTATCTTCACATATTGACAGCTGACAGTTCAAGAAAGACTAGGGATCCTGTGGTATATCCCACTGCTACTCGACTGCACAGAGTTAGGGTCGGCATCTGAGTTACAAACACTGCAGGCGTTGCGGACTTTACAGGCCATCTATCTAGACTGCCTTACAAAATAATTATATCTCCAAATCAGGGCTAAATACGCGCTTTGCTCGGCAGCCACTATCGCCATGGCGGGATCTCGAAGGTCCGGCTCAGTCAAGACCGGGACAACCACAAGAACTGCGCCCTCAAGAACAGCCCGACGCTATATATCACACCACCACCAGTACCGCTGGCCTGGTTTCTTGTTCAATATCTGGATGCTCATCATGTTGCTATCATCATCAGCCTGTCTGGGCATCCTAGCCAACTTTGTGGTCATTCAAAACCGGATGAAGCTTGGCATTCCATGGTGAGTTGGCAGCATGCTTGCCCCAATTGCAGTCATCCTAGGTGCTGACAATTTTTGCTTTATATGCAGGTACTTCCCGTACTTTATTACGGTCTCATGCCTTACGCTCGTATTTATTTTTAGCTTAGTATGGCTTACATGGAGGCGTCGCCTGCTGCCAGCCATTGTAATGATAGGCGCCTTTGTGCTCTTCCTCATGTGGATGGTAGGCCTGGTGCGCATCGGCATGGCACTTTGGGGCTCAGGGAGCGTCAACTCTCAGTGTAGCATCCAGGTGTTCTCGAAAAACCCCAAGGGAGAGAACATGCGAACGCTAGCGTGGATGATGCAGCGAAGCATTTGTGAGTTTTTTTGCTTTGGGGGGGTAGGGGGTTCTTTTTCCAAAATCTGCGGTTGCGCCTTGCTCGCTGGCAAGTCTTTTACTGACAGAAGTTCTATATTCTTCACAGGTCAATCATGGCATGCCCTTTTTTCATTTCTACTTATCGGCACCGCCTTTCTAGTTTGGATCATGATAATGGCATACCAAGTGTTTGCAGACTCGTGAGTAGGCGCGGAAGGCAGAGGGAAGAGAAGCGGCTGGGGGACAGAAGGGCCAATATGGAAGGAAAAAGAGAAGAAAAGACAAAGTGTGGTCAAAAGAGGGGAAAGGGCCGAAACAGCCGGGCTTCCATGTGAACTAGACGATATTTGACAAACTATAATGACGTAATATGACAGGAATGATGATTGCCACTCCTCTACAGCAAGTGTTCTGATAGTAAGTTTGCAAATCGTCAAAAACACTGCGTTGACGGAGAAAAGAGATTCTCATATATAGTGAGAGTGAGTACATGGAGTTTGCGATGTGAATATGGATACATGTCCTTTCCTTTCCCCTCGTGTTGCTAGTATCAGGGCTCAATGTTACGGGGTTGCTACAGATAAATCGTATCGGCAAGTTCGGGGGCCGGTCAAAGCTTACATTAGAGAGGAAAAATATAACAATGGCAAATACCATCGCCATTACTGCCACTCGTAGAACGGCATAGGAGGTGGACACCGCGACTACTAGCATATGAAGACAGCGTATAGTTTTATCAGGAAGTAGAGGTAGATGTGTTTACAGTTGGATGTTGGAAGCACAATTCACTCTGCGGCATGCCATCAAGGCCATTGGACATGGAGTGGCCCCTATGTGATAAACGAATCCGAATGGTGGAGGTGGCACGTGTGCTTCGATAGTAAAGGACAAGCTGGGGCGGTAGGGCAGTTCTGGTTCGAGGGGATTAGGTAGAAGCTTCTAGTACAGTGGGCGCAAACATCGACAGTCTGGTCGCAATCAAAGCAAAGCTAGTCCGCTGATTTATTGGCGATTCTATCTATTGCCCGTACGTGGCCACTCACGTTCGCGATGAGTTGGGGGTGTGTTACGGACTAGTACTTGCTACTTAGTTGCGTGGTGCTCCATAAATATTGAGTGGCGTCGGAAACCCACACATCTTTGTGGCTGAAGACCTACAAAAGGGTTGACACCTTATCACAAAGCCTTGGTAGGGTTGGCGTATAGAGAAATCAAGGCATGGGATGTAAGATGGATAAAAAAGGCGATCTGCGATTTTTGAATAGAAGATCTATTCTACACTTAGATAGTTTCTCATCTGACCATAGCGTTTTCGATAGTATAAGTAAGAAAATTATCAGTAGACGTAAAATATATTCAAATCAGATCTAGGAGAACTATTGGCCAGCCTTACCCCTTGTGGAGACTTTTCTGTCACTTGTCTCCGCTTTTCTAACCTTTTCATAAAAATCTTGGAGCTTCTCGAACGTATGTCATCTACCATACTAACCTAACAACTATTGACTAGACCATCTTATGCTTGTTCAATGGAAAAAAGGTCATTTACTCTTCCGTGTTGGTAATGCATTGGTTGGCACGAATTCTGCAAGATCATGACCAGCATTTTGAGTGACCCAGGTCTAGATAACGTTCTATAGGTATAGGCCGCGAAGACTTGCTTGAGTTTATCGTGAAGCCCTCACGCGCCAAGTGGGTTGTGTCAAGCCGTAAATGGCTAAACATCGAAGAAATTGTTGCGGCTGACAACCGTAATTGAAAGTGATGTTGCGGATGGCAACCAAAGTTGAAATAGGGGAGGAGGTGACAAAAAGCTTTTCGACATAAAAGGAACACCGCAGGCCATTCCCCCATTAAATAGTTTCTTCCTTTCTTCTTCATCTAACAATAAAGTTTTCATAATCGGCATAACTTTGTAACAATTACAAGTCCCGTAACACCCACTTACGCTTTCTTAGCTTGTGGAGACTATTCAGACGCAGCTGGATACCAACCTTGACGCTGACTGTGAAGTCCAAAGCCACAAGTCCGGCTTGCTTGGAACTCTTGTCAAGCTCACTGCATATCCATATGGATATACATTTGCTGGCAAGGGCACGATGGACCTTGCATTGCCCTTCACTCGGCATGAGCTGCGGGTGTACAGCCGACTGCGACCTATCCAGGGCGTCATGGTTCCGGTATGTCTTGGTCATGTGTCCATCAACCAGACACTGAATGTCGAGTTCCTCGCCATCCGGNTAAACTGATCAGCGCAAAAAACTTGATCAAACTATGGAACCATCCCCATATGATTACGACTGGCAAGAAGGCTAGATCGCTCCAGTTGCGCCTATATAAGCCAATTCTTTTCACAACTTTGGTGAAAATCCACCACGTACAAAACCATGGAGTCCATGTCGCCCACGGCTCATGGTTAGCGACGACACAAAGCCAAAGTCGCCAGAGTAAAGGATCCGTCAGGAGTCCGAAGTTGATGAATCCAGAAATATACAACGAGTAAGTGCCCTAAGGATACTTCCTATGTTGCGGTTGACAACCGTAATTGAAAGTGATGTTGCGGATGGCAACCAAGGTTGAAATAGGGGAGGAGGTGGCATAAAGCTTTTCGACATAAAAGGAACACCGTAGGCCATTCCCCCATTAAATAGTTTTCTTCCTTTATTCTGCATCTGACAATAAAGTTCTCATAATCGGATTAACTTTGTACCAATTACAAGTCCCGTAACAGTGAGAAGCACGTATGCTCCCAAGCAAGCTTGTGACTCGCCTTCTTCCTGTAGTCGTCAGAAACAAAAAGTTAAAAAAAAAGAAAAGAAAACAAGCCAAACTAAAAACAAAACAAAAAAACGAAAAAACGAAAAACGTAGAAACACAAAAGAAACCCCTAAAAGAAACAAAAACATAACGCCCCCCTTCCCTCCGTACTATCTCGTCCCCTGTCAAGTGTCAACTCGACATGCCCTCCATTTAGTGTCCAATTTTTGTGCTAGGTACTTGCACGACTTGTCTTCTCCGAGGAGCTTCTTCACAAACCTCCTAGTTAGTCTCGTCGTGTTTCCCAAGCATTCCCAAAGGTGGCTGTTGCTCGTAAGCAGCTTACTCGGATGAACTTCTTCCTCAGCAAATTAAGAAGATTTCTATTTTTATATATGATATAAATTCTTCGTGGGAAAAGCCATACAGCGTACCCCATAGCGCTTCATAGTCCGGGACAGTGAAGTTGATTACACGATTTATTCACGAGCGTAGAGGTGACAGGCGCCGAGCATACAATGCGCCTGGGCTAAATGCAAATACATCTATTTTATCNCTATTCAGACGCAGCTGGATACCAACCTTGACACTGACTGTGAAGTCCAACGCCACAAGTCCGGCTTGCTTGGAACTCTTGTCAAGCTCACTGCATATCCATATGGATATACATTTGTTGGCAAGGGCACGATGGACCTTGCATTGCCCTTCACTCGGCATGAGCTGCGGGTGTACAGCCGACTGCGACCTATCCAGGGCGTCATGGTCCCGGTATGTCTTGGTCATGTGTCCATGAACCAGACACTGAATGTCGAGTTCCTCGCCATCCGGCAGATGCTCCTGATGTCGTATGCAAGCCTGAAAAATGCCATTCTCGTTGTCGATGCTTTGGATGAGTGTATGGTGGACCGAAATCACCTACTTGCCTTTATCACTGAAGATTCCCCTGTCAAATGGATTGTATCAAGCCGCAATTGGGTAGACATTGAAGGAGGGCTGGGTGGTGCAGATCAAAAGGTCAAGATACAACTTGAACTGAACCAAGATTCAATCTCTAATGCAGTGGGATCTTACATCGAGACCAGGGTCGATCAATTGTCAAAAGAAAAGGAACATGATAAAGTTACGCGAGATGCTGTCTTGGAAGACTTGAGGAATAATTCTGGTGGCACTTTCCTTTGGGTAGCTCTGGTTTGTGGAGAGCTATCCAAACCACATGTCCGAAATCGTCACACTCTAGGAAAGCTCGTGTCATTTCCAGCCGGGCTTGATTCTCTACATTGGAGGATGATGGAGGAGATAGACGAGTCAGAGGATGCACAGCTGTGTAAGGAGATCCTTGCTACAGCCCTAGTGGCATATCGTTATTTCACGCTGAAAGAGCTACGTGCCCTGATTACTGGTCTCGGGAGCTTGAGGGACGAAGAGGACGAAGAGGTCAAAGAGGTCATCACCTCATGCGGATCTTTGTTGAATCTTCAAAACGACACCGTTTCGTTTGTGCACCAGTCAGCAAAAGACTACTTGCTGAGTGAGGCTGCTAGCAATATACTATTACCTCGTGGCATTCCACATCAACATCAGATGATTTTTTGCAAGATCACTAGACCTTCTTTGTGAAGTTCTTAAGCACGACATTTACCACCTTCAGGCTCCAGGGCATCTTATCGACGAAGTTTTGACCCCTGAGTCCGATCCATTGGCTCCGATTCAATACTCTTGCATCTTCTGAATTGACCATCTTTATGACTCGTCCGCAGCTTCATTGGACAGCGAAAACGATAAATTGTTGACCTTTTTTGAGAAGGTGTATCTTTATTGGCTCGAGGCCCTCAGTCTTCTGCGCAGTATCTATACTGGAGTGAAAGGGATGAGAAGATTGGAAAGACTTTTGGTGAGTAGCTCTAGATAGAGAGGATATGCATGAAAGGGCGGATTTTAACGTTGTGCAGCAGGGTATAGCATCAAGGAACCTTCAAGACATAGCCAAAGATGCTCGCTGATTTTTCCTTTAGCATGCAGGAGTTATTGAAATTGCCCCCTTACAGGTTTACGCATCGGCTCTAATATTCAGCCCAGCCAACAGCTTGATAAGGAAGATATATGGTCACAAGGAACCAAGCTGGATTGGCCCGAAGCCAATAGTTGCGGCAAACTGGGATGCTTGTTTGCAGACTCTTGAGGGCCATAGCAGAGCAATGATATCGGGGGGGGCTCTTGAATGACGGGCAGCCACTGGCACCCGAACCGTCAAGCGACCAACCATCTTTACCCCACTATAAACTCCGCAACTATACTCTCAGCAATGATTCGACATGGATTTTGTAGGATGGGCGAAGGGAGCTTTGGTTACCACCATCGTGTCGTCCTACAACATTTGCACTAGCACAGACAGCACTTGGGTATGTCCTCTCTTCCAATCGGATCATGATCATAGGATCCAGGTCTCCTAGCTAGTATGGATAGTTTTGGAGCAAAAGTCAACGGTTTCTACACAAGATCCAGCACAGATTAGACTAGACTGTACATGGCAATACATATATATATGGACTGTCGGAATAATCTACTGAATTCAGTTATGTCACTTTTGAAGTCACTCGTGATCCTATACAACCGCACGTGAAACCGTGCTAGTATACAGATTGATCGAATTGGTGAAGCTTGTTTCTTTATTCCTTTTTCTAACGTGTTAAGTTCTTCTATCATGCACAACTAAGCTGGAGTATTCATGCTCGGGTTTACCCAGGGTTAATCCGACTGAAGGGAGATTCCCCACAATATTAATCCTCCATGTAGTTCATCCAACATGGACTCATTTTCCTATCATACTTATGATTTCATGCCACTCATACTATCATCCGCGCCTCCAGTACACAGTACTTACCAGTTAGTATATTTACTCCAAAGTTCTGTTGGTAATCTAACGCAATGACAACTCGTTACACACGCTGGACATTACTAACCAGATAGTTGTCCCTGACCAAGTCAGGTGAAACACCCCGGCTGATTAGTATAAAAGAAATATTTCAGACAGCTAGCTACTTGTAACCAAATATGGAACCAAGGGTCATCCTCATGACGTTTGCGTGATCCGTACGGGGTGAAATATGAGTCTACTCTGTCCATTACATTTCTCCCCCACCCCCCACCCCCAGGGTTGTAAGAGGGAGAGTTGCACACATTTGCTGCTTTCCGGGCTTGCAGCTCTTCACTCAAAGCTCCCTTCGAAACCTTTCCCCAGTAGGCATTGTCCAATGGGAGGCCTGGTCCTAATCCTTGGGTTGGTGTCTCTCTGACATTTTTAGATGACACTTGGGAAAGTGTTGAAGCAAAACGCAGGACTATAGGCGACAGTCTGAAGGACAGGTTGGGCCGCACTCGCATTAGTGAAGACGAGCCCACAGCACACACACAACCACTCTTCGTTTCCTTTGTCTTCTCTCGGAAGCTGAAAGGACACACTCAGCAGCAAGGTAATGTTTTATGCAGGCCCTTATGGGGACGGCAAGGCCATTACCCGGGACCGCATGGAGATGGGCGGTAGTAGTTCAGAAAAACAGGCGCCAGAAAACGCGGACGTCGCAAGGGCTCCGGACTCCCAAAATGGGACCCCAGATAGTCCCAAGAGGGTAAATAGAATCATCATCATCATAATCATCATAATCAAGGTCCAGACGATCAGCTATGACACATGGAAGGGGAAAGGAAAGGAAACCAATCCAAAGTATCACAGGGGGAAAGGCCCTTATAATGGCAGGCCTTGTGCATCCAGTAAGGAGCGCGTCATCTACACTATCCTCTATACCAACCAATAGGCGGCAGCCCTTACACTGCAGGGAAAGATCATAGTTAGTTCAGTTCTGCCTTTTGTTCTCTATTAGAAATTACTTTTTCTTGCTGCAGTACATCGTTTCGTTGACCGGGCCCTTTACATGCGTTAGATGGCATTATTGATGTCTCACAACCAGATTCTTTCCCAGTCAACCAAGACGCTTGCTACTAGGACTTAGTCTGTGAGCGGAGGCTGCACGAGTCTTGCAAAACATGCCTACAAATTTAGCCACATTGCACTATGATCGAAACTTCTCACTCATATAGGCAACTATGACGGTTTCTTCCCATTTCCTATTTAATGTCGACTCTTCGATCATCTCCGAATCTTTTACATCACCACCTACCTGTATTCCAGACCATGACAGTATAGCGAATAATCTGTTGTGTTTTATTGTGGTTTCTATCTTAAAAGGTATACTTGCCTACGACGCTTGCGTATCATGTATATTACTTGTACTTCGTGTGTAAATTTACTTCTGACATACTCGTACCGCCATACATCCTAGCCGTGTCGCCAGGGAGTGAAGGCTTTCAATGCGCCACACTCCCCTATTTCTGTTCTACTTCAAAGTATTAAAAGAGCACGAGATCAATATGGCAGCCTAAACAATACATCCTTCTACTCTTCACGGGAAGCTTGCGAGTTTAGCTTTCGCCTAGGTCAGACAGATGTCTCTCACACCTGAATATATCCCGCAGGCAAGGCGGCTACCAATTAACTGAGGCGTTCCAATTATACAGGCTTCAAGACGTACGGCTCGCAATCGCAATGGGCAGGGGTGGTGCATACATACCACAGAGATGAGGCATGTACTGTACTCTGAGAAAGGTGCGGTCGCGTATATACAAGATGAATCTGTAACAAAAACCTCAATGCACCTCTGCGTGGCAATCAGAGGGAATTTGAGGGACATCTGTAAGAGAGAAGTAAAAGTCAAAGTTCAACACGGAAGACAAATTAGGAGCATAGCATGGTGGCAGGCTGCAGTGTAAGATATTTAACGAAAAGAAACGAAACGGGCGACATAAGTGACGTCCGAGATGAAGCTAGAAGTGAGCGGCCCATTAAAACACAGTATGAAAGACGTTTACTCCAACTATCCTTTTTCGCTGTCAAGCACTTTCGACTTTCGGAAACACTGCTCAAGGGGCAAAGAATATAGAGAAAAGGGGGGGGGACTCTGGCAAGGGAATTGTCAGTGACGCTGAATGGTCTATGTCGTTTGCTGCCAATGCCTGCTTTATTTATAAGCCAGGTGGAGGAGGAATCTGAGGCCCAAGAAAGGCAAGTCAGTAACACAAAACCCAACCCACACACTTCCAATAAAAAACCACCCATCATTTGTTCCTAATAACTTACCGAGCTGTAGCTACCAGAGCCAGGGGCTCCTGGAGGAGGCGGTGGTGGAGGAGGGGCAGATTCCGCAGGAGGGGGTGGAGGGGGTGAACCTGAGGGAGGGGCAGGGTGCTGTTGCTGTTGCTGGGCAGCCGCAGCCGCAGCGTAGTACCACTGCACATAACTGTAATTAAATTAGCAATCCGTCCATCATCGGCACTCTCGAAAAGAATCAAAAACTTACGCAGTATATCCACCATAAGCAGCATAAGGGTCTTGGCCACCGTAGTACTGGGCATACTGGGCAGCAACTTCAGCATCTGTTGCAGCGGCAGCGGCGGCAGCAGCAGCCGGGTCCATTGATGAATTCGGGGTTGCGGAAGTCGCGGTAGCCTGGGAAGGGTTAGTAGCGCTGTGTGCGTGAGCATCGCGGTTCTGGTATGAAATCTGATCATAGCCACCGCGACCATAGTCACCTCGATGGCTATCTCTGTCTCTGTCCCTATCACGCGCTCCGTCGCGATGGTAGCTGTCTCTGTCATTCCGGTCGTGGTAGCGCCCGCTACCGCGATTAGCACTATAGCCACCACGATCACCACGGCCATTATGACCACCGTCGTTGTCGCGGCCACGATAGTGGTCGCTACCACCGCTACCCCGGGGACCGCCACCATACTGGCCATCATCATAGCCGCCTCTGTTAGACTGCCTGGGAGGCCGAGCCTTGAAGTCCTCATACTGTTGCATAACACTCGAGACCAGGTCGTCGCAAAGAGCCTTGGCCTCTTCGACCTTGTTAGGGTCGGGCCCACTATTATTCAAATGCAGATTCCAATGTTAGTAGGCTAGGCACGTCATAGGCACAACAGATGGCTGTCCACTTACGCAACATGCAAAAACATATCTTCATCGGCTTCCTGATTAGTGGATTGCTCAAGGTAGCCGGAGCCACGGCCCTTGATTTGAACGCGGCATCCAGTTTCGTTCTGTATGTGCTTCACATACTGGCCGCCTTGACCAACTACCTGAGCCCTTAGGTTGAAACCCGGCAGAGGCTCGAGTACTATGGGGATCTTGGCTTCAGGCCACTTGCGCTATGAGGTTGAGGCATATTAGTATTGGTAATTGGTTAGCTAAGGGACAGGAGACGTGCTCTACCAAACTCGTCGCGCTCAACTTGTTCTTGAGGCTCGCGACGGCGGAAGCGCCGCTCGTCGACAAGATTAGGAAGGTCCTGCTTTAGCATGCCCTCGATCTTGGCGACAGCTTTTTCGAGTCCCTCTTTCGAAGTGCTGGTGATGTGTAGGTACAGTGGGGGTTTCTGGTGGTCAGCTTGTTAGCTAGAGTGAACGTCGACAGTCAGGCAGCTTGGGGATCTTGTACAGATGAGCTCGCCATGCTCTTGTCGGGCAGGTAGTTTCCACGAGTCGTAATATCAGCACCAGTTTCTTCCTTAATCTAGAGATGTAAGCTTTGTTAGCAGCACGAGCTAGAACGCAAGAATTGCAACGGAGCCAGATTTACCTGGGCTTGCACGGAGCCCTTGGTAACAAGGAACCGAGTTTTGTAGTCATTGATTTCAATGTCCTTAATGAAGTCTCCGTCGGCTACATAGATTTCCTCGCGGATAGGGCCATCACCACTAACAGAGCCAGCAGCACTGTCTGAGCCCTTGACGGTGGGTGTGTCGGCCTGCTGAGCTCCGCGTCTGGCCTGAAGAGATGCATTGATTCTTGCGGCAGCAGCAGCTACAATACAACGTTAGCTATGAAGGAAAGCGGGGGCAGAGCGCAGCACGCTTTTTGTTGCGCAAGCAGCTGTATATTGTTATACAGCAGCCATTATGCCTTCGGGCGCGAGGATAGTATTCTTACCCGCAGCAGCAGCAGGGTCTGCGGCAGCCTCAGGCTTCGCATCGTCCTTGATGCTTTGGGGGCTGCGCTCTCGGTTTTCGGAACGTCTTGAGACAGGAGAGCGAGAACGACGGTCAAATCGGGAGGCGCGCTTGGGTTCAGGTTCGGTCTGGTCAAAGCGCGACCGTTTGGGACGATGTTCGGAGTCGGCCATGATAGGAATACTATGAAGCCAAAAAGAAATTCAGAAAAGCAGCCAGCTGGAGCTTCAAGTAGCAAGTGGATGAATGGCCGGGAGATAGCAAAACTAGGCTAGGCGAGGAAGACGTGCTTATGCTATTCAAGCCGTATGCTGTCTGGGACGCCGCCAGTCAAAGCAAGGGCCGAGCAGGTATAGCAACAGGAACGTATGGGTGGGGGATTAGAGAAAGCAAGAGGCAAGAATACTGCCAATGGTTATTGTTCTATTAGAAGAAGCGAAAAAACCAGAGCCAATCGATAAACGGTGAAGACTTTTATGGTGGTGCTTGTCGCAGTTCGCAACGTCAGGTCTCTTCTAGCCAAGGTTTATCAGCCAAAAAGAATAACAAGTGGGTCTCTAAAAATAAGGTCGCGCCGGCAGCTGACGACTAGCATGCTGACAGCTGTCGGAAGAGATGCTCCATAGCTGTAGCTTTATGCCGCTTTATGCATCTTTATGCCGCTTTACAAGTCCGCGTCAGCATCCCCTCGCACGCTTTTACCTCCATGCCAAGAAGCAGAACCTCCCTGCCATGGGTTTAAAACAGCGAGCGATCGGCCATTTATCTAGCTGTCGCATCCACTCGTGCACTTCCGCTCTACCTTGCTAACTTGAGTAGCTTGTCAGGTCTCCGCGGGCTCGACCAAGGCCTGACCCCGTGTCACACTAGGATGGGCTGTGACGTGACAAGAGAGGCTGCCCACGGTGTAGAGAAGCAACATATTAAGACCAATAGAAGCGACTATCACGGCTAGGCGAGAACCTGTTTGCTCCCGTCTCATCAGCTCTACTACTACAGGGAGCTGACCGGAAGGACGTACTATGTCTCTCTATCAGCCTTGGGCTAGACCTAGCTTGGAGCTTGCTTGCTTTCTATCTCGCCTGCAGCAATGAAATCTGCACGTCGAGGCCTGTCTCCTCCCCTCTCTTTGCTCTTCCCCCCTCTGTTACTCTTGGTGTTTAACCATTCGTCATCCATAATACAAGCCCGCTACTCGTGCTGCCGCGAGTGCGATTGTAGGCTGGCTTGCGATGGTGCACACAAAAATGCAAATGCAAATGTAAATGCACTCGTGCATACAGACACAGACACAGACGCATACACATGCAGCACAGCAACGCTTACATGCATAGTTAATGTATAGCTCGTTGATCACCCACCCACCCATCCAGCCCTTTCGTCTCACTACGGCTCGGCAGCCCTTACCTGCTGGCTTTCAGTGAGCACCCTTCAGCTTTTGTCCTATAGCATTGAGCATAAACAGCATTCAGCCCTTGTGCGGCTCATCTATCCCAGGAGGCTTCAATAGTAGTCGAACATACAGAGTAGGCGGGCACTGCTGGCAGAAGAACTTGGGCGTTGTTGGGTTTCTATTTCCATATCCATATCCATCTTCAGATCCACTATACTTTCTTTATCCCTCTGTTCTTTTTGGTGCCTTTTGTTCGTCTTTTTTTTTTCTCCTTCTCTCTTCTCTTCTCTCTATCTTCATCATCTTCCCTTTTGTCCCCATGCACAGACTTCGACATATTGACTTTGCCTCTTGAAAGATGCTCCTTGTCCCAGCACCGCTACCATGCCTGACAAGAACGGTCTGCGGAATTTTATGAGCAAGCTAAGCGTCTGCCGTCCGCACAAGCATTCTAACAACACTCAGGCCCAGGCCCAGGCCCAGATTCAGGCCCCCGACAATGGCCTCCAATATGCGGACCCTAGCCGCCAGTTTATTGGCGCTGACAGCCTTTATCAATCACCGTCGCATATCCATTCATTCACCACCTCCGAATTCTCGCCACTCCCTCAACACATATCATACCAACCAGAGCCTAGTCTAGGTTCTGAGATGGTTGGCAGCCTTGATACCAGCTACACCACCTCCACATTCAATCACGGCCCTAGTCAACATCACCACCACCATTCCAGCCATACGGTTTCACCCCTCTCGTCGGATAGAAGCAGCCATCGCCACCTCAGCTACCAACCTGCCCATGCAAACTCTTGTTATATACATCGTCCAAGTCATGAGAGCGGGAGCAATAGCAGCACACAAGCCTGGGGACAGGATCACATGCCTGATATTAACCAGCTGTGTAGAATGTGCGTCTCCAGCAGCCATAACAAAACTTCTACCGCTATTCTCCGTATTATTCGAGAGGCTAGAAGCGAAGAATGGAAGACAATACTGCAAACATGTGTTTTGGCCACTGCACATAGCGACAATACCGGTCTCATGCAAGAGCTCTGGGAACTTGGCGCGAACATCGGACCAGAAATTCGTGGTGAAAATCACGAAACGGTTTTGCACATAGCCGCAAAAAAGGGACGGCTTCTCATGGTCGAATGGCTGATTACCCACGGGGCTGCCCTAGGCGCGAGGGACTATTGGGGGCTGACCGCTGACCAGACAGCTAGTAATCACGGCCAACGAA
This sequence comes from Ceratocystis harringtonii, assembly GCA_002018265.1. NCBI lineage: Eukaryota > Fungi > Ascomycota > Sordariomycetes > Microascales > Ceratocystidaceae > Ceratocystis > Ceratocystis harringtonii. The sequence continues at coordinate 14,526 of MKGM01000272.1, read as the reverse complement.
TGTGTGCTGTCATTATTGCAGACGCAAGAATCATGCCTTATGAATCGCGTATGTTACCTTCAACATTCTTGCCAGTCGGCGCCAGCCTTTTATACGTATTTCAAAACTAATCAACGTGTTGAATTGCAGCAACGCAGTTGTCACACTACCAGCCCCAGTATACTCACACGCTGTCCCATCAGCAGGAGAGAGTGCTATCCCATCATCCGCCACGCTGAAAGTAGCATCAAGATAGGGTTTTTATCCTGGAAGAAAGAATATTGCAACTCGGCTTGCTCGTACGATCCCGACATGGTTGCATTCTCCTACTTTTCCCCATCCAAGTCCCCTTCGAAATATCAGCGAGATGACCAAGGTTACTCGAATGCTCACTGTTTCTACTCCTAAACCGTCTTCCAGGAAACATTGTCCTTTTTCTCTTGGTCCCGTCAGCTTACTCGAATGCACTAGTAAAACCCTTTTTTCCGTGTCCAGCACGCCTCTGTTATCGAGCCTGCGCCCTATCGGTTGAGCTTTAGCTGCCCAGTCTTGCACTGCACAATCACACAACTGACCGTATCACGCATGAGACTAAAGTTACGCTGTGACTCGGTATCAGTTCGTTAACAATAAACAAGATATTTTCACACACCACACACACACACACACACATACACACATGTGCACATTGCAGCCTGTTTTTGTCCCACCCATCCCCGCCTCCCTCCCCCAAACTCCCCCTCATCGTCTTTTTGCTGTAAGTGTGAAAACACGCGCCCATATTAGCAGGGCGTAGCCTCATCATCTGCCTTTTTCCTTGCTATTTATTGTCCTTGCTCTTGATACCTCGGTTTTTCTTCATGCTCATCTTGCTTCTGGCTCTTCTTGCTTCTTTCTCTCTGCTTCTCGTCTCCGCATATCTATAAATACTATAGACATACATATAGCACAATTTAGCCTCACATATTGCTTTTGCGATACTTCCCTACACCCATTCCCACTCTCACGGCTCTTTGTCCGTCATTATGACACACAGTCACATTTCTCTCAGCCCGGCGTTGCAACCCTTATCTCTAACCCATCCATGCAACATGAAGCGGCGAGGCTAGTGGGTTAAGAATCTAGCCAACCGCAGATATGTGTTAGGGTTTAACGATCATACCCCACAATATTCTCTTTCCGGCGCCGGAGAATGGAGCAACTTACTTACGGCTAGGATCCATGACTCTACTCAATTTTTGCTCTCTTTTTTTTTTTTTTCCTCCCGCTTTTATCAAGAGACAACATAGCCCCAGCCAGACTTTGAACCTTAAGTCTCTCTCTTTGTTGAGGAAGGGATCGTCGTCCAATTTTGTCTCGGTTTCTTTGTCACATCTTTTTGTCGTGGCTCTTTTCCCTCAACTATTTTCTTTTTCCTATTAACCTTTACTTCCGTTTGACCACATACCCCTCCATTATGGCTTCCCGACGATTGCTGGCCCCCATGGCCCAGCTTGCCTCGGCTGTTCCCGCCACCGTTTCGTCTATACCTACCGTGCGCTCCTCTACCGCTGCCACCGTCACCCGCCGCTGGCAATCAAGCTCGACCTCGGCAATTGCTTACAAGGCTCTGCGCCGCCGCAGCGCCCCGCTGCCCCTCGCTGACCCCCCGTCTTGGACACCTGAGGCCGCTGTGTCCAACATCCTTTACGAGATGCCCTCGCCCACCTCAGCGCCGTCTAAGCGCCATATCTTAAACTGTCTTGTGCAGAACGAGCCTGGTGTACTGTCGCGTGTTTCTGGCATTCTGGCTGCTCGTGGCTTCAACATTGACTCGCTGGTCGTCTGCAGCACGGAAGTCGAGGACCTGTCCCGCATGACTATTGTGCTAACGGGTCAGGATGGCGTAGTCGAGCAGGCCCGTCGTCAGCTTGAGGATTTGGTCCCCGTCTGGGCCGTGCTGGACTACACTAATGCGCCTTTGATCCAGCGCGAGCTGCTTCTGGCCAAGATCAATACTCTGGGCCCTGAGTTCTTTGAGGAGCTGCTGGCCCACCATCGGGAGCTGGTGGCTACAGATGGAGATGAAGCGCCTTCACTGGAGCAGATTTCCAAGGACTTTCATCCTAACAAGCTAGCTCCCAGTGAGGCGCTTCGCCAGAAGCATCGTCATCTGCGGGATATTACGTACATGGCCCACCAGTTTGGTGGCAAGGTGTTAGATATTAGCACCAATAGCTGCATTGTCGAAATGTGAGTAACGTCATTTTTTTGTTTCTTTTGCTCTAAATAGGCTTAGAGCTTGTTCCTAAGCCGCCTCTCGCTGCTAAACTTAGTGGTCCTTGTTTTTCTTTTTCTTTTTTGCTGACTTTATCTCGTTCCATCACTACAGCTCCGCCAAGGACTCACGTATCGACACCTTCCTCAAGCTGATTGCTCCCTTTGGCATTCTCGAATCGGCCCGTACTGGCATGACTGTCCTGACTCGTTCGCCGCTGTACGAGTCTGAGAACGAAAACATGGTCAAAGAGGCTGACGAGGTTGTTGATATCAGCCAGCTACCCCCTGGTTAAAGAGGTTGGTTGTTTGCTGTAAAGATATAAGTCGAAAGCTGCTGTGGCTTTTGAGTTTCCTTTCGTTTGTTGCTTCCTTTATTGTGAATGAATAGCCCTTTACTATCTGTTTTATACGTTGACATATCAGAGACTCTCATTTTACATACACACATATACACTCGCCTAAGCCACAAGGCTGACGGGAAACTTTTGGTGACTAACTTTAGAGAAGAAGGAGGCCAGAGAGATGAACTGAAGAAAGGAGAAAGATTAACAGAATGTGTTCTTTGCCGATGTGTGTGTGTGTGTGTGTGTGTGTGTGGCTGGCTCTGTCAAGATGGTGTTCAGGGGAATACAAGGACAAGAGGTGTTTGCTGTAGGACTAAAGAAAAAATGATAAAAGGTGCACCGCACCGTCTCTGCTTTTTGGGCAGTAAAGATTTGGGTTATTTTATTATTATTTCTTTTTTTTTTTTAAAAAAAAAGAGGATATCTACTGCCATAAAACAAGAATTGCGCCTTAAATCTTACCCTTGTTCACGACGAAGCCCTCTAGAGCAGCTATTGTGTTCTCGAGTCAGTATAAAGCGTATCGTAGGCACACCCGAGCAATTCAACTTACAAACAGCAGCCCAGAGGCGGTTTTCGGCTTCGGGGAATACTAGCGAACGGTCGCTGTAAAAAACCTCGTCGTGCACTTCCTCCTGGTGGCGAGGCAGGCAGTGCATAAACTTCCAGCCCTCGTTGGCGCCTCCACGCTTGGCCATTTCGTTAGTGATCTGAAAGCCGGCGAAAGCCTTGAGGCGGCGCTGGGCCTCGGCCTCCTGGCCCATGGACACCCAAGTGTCAGTGACCAAGACGTCGGCACCCTTGACAGCTTCTTCGGGCACGTTTGTCTCGATGAGTTTTCCAGGGGAGACAACACCCTTTCCGGCGGCGAGGATGAGCTGCTTCATGGTCTCTGGAATGGTGAAGCCGGCGGGCGAGGCTACAGCGATATCCACGCCCATTTTGACGCACCCAATGGCTAGATCGAACAGGACATTGTTGGAGTCACCAACCCATACCACCTTGAGGCCCTGTAGGCCAAGGCCCGATGCAGCGCCAGGAGCAAAAGTTTCGTGCAGGGTCAAGAAGTCAGCAATGGTCTGCAGCGGGTGGAAGTCATCCGACAGGGCGTTGATGACAGGAACGGAGGAGTCCTTGGCTAGGCCAGTAACGTCGGAGTGCGGGCCGACGCGGGCAACCATGCAGGACGTCATAGATGATATGACTTTTGAGGTGTCGTAAAGAGACTCGTTGACCTACAAGAGGGGTGTCAGTCACATCGGAAGGGGCATAGGCACGAGCCAGTAGCAACGCAATAGGGGCCCAGTAGTAGCACTCACGCCTAGCTGAATGTCGTCTTTGCCTAGGAACATAGCATGGCCGCCTAGCATAGCTACAGCAGCCTCAGTAGACACACGTGTACGTGTACTGCGCTTGCTGAACATCATTGCCACAGCCTTGCCTGCCATTGAGCCAGCCAATTGGCCGGGGATTTGGCCGCCCTTGACGGCGGTCTTGTGAGCAGCGGCATTGCGAACCAATGTGGTGAGCTCGGGGGGTGTCAAGTCCGCAATAGTCATGAGATGGCGCGGCACAGACGACGGGGCAGCAGAAGCGGAAAAAGCTCGCTTTTGCAAACCGTTAATGGTGACCTGGGCTGCCTTGATAGTGTGGCTCTTCATATTGGAGGTAGGTGAGCTTGGGGGGAGGGCAGTGAAAAGTTTTTAGAGTGCAAGATGATTTTGGGCCGTGGTTACGAGCAGACAGGACGGCGGAGGGGCGCTTGGATATAGGGCGGCGACGCTGTAGTCATAAAGTCGTTAAGCGGAGCACACACCAGCAACAAAGGATTTGTTTGACGTGGGTTGTAGGTCAAGGTTTGGCTTAGGCCCAAGGGCGGTAGGCTAGTGAGACAATGGCTCTTAGGCGCCGCTTAGGCATTGTAGAAGTTAGCATTGAAGGGCCATGGAAAGTCGCTTGATTGATGTACTTACATTATAGCTGCTAGCGGATGAGTCAACCAGACATCCATATGATGATTGTTTTGTTGTTTTGTTCTTATTATCTATAGTATTCCGTTCCAGCATCGTATCTCGCACAGTTCCAGTACACAGTTGATAGCGATATTTCGCACCGTTGAGCTCATTGTCGAGACAGCCTTATCTTATCAGCAAGAGGCGGCAAAAGCCTCGCTCGACGTCTTTGCGCTGTCTGCCTCTTGCTCACATCTTCATTCGTGGTGGTTCATGTGGTTAGGCTGAAACAACGTCCGTGTTGAATGATTTAAATTTGACTTTTTCTTCTATATTTCATTCACGTCTTTTTTTTTCTTGGCTCGACTCTTCTCACTTCTTTCTTGACTTTCTTCTTTTATTCCCAATATCCAATTTATTGCTTCACTACTTGCTTCACAACACCATGACGTCGCCGCCACCACCGACTGGCTCGGCCCTGGGCCAAGACCCAGGCTTTTCCAAGACTCCCAGTGCAAACCCCATTTTTGACGACGATGACCACATACCTTCCGACGAAGTATCTCCGCTTCTTGGTGCCACAATTCCGCGCCGCTATGATGGTGTCGCAAGCGGTTCCCAAGAGCCATCAGGCGATAGCAACAACAGGAGTAAGCTTGCATCAACAAAAACCTCACGTAAATCGCTCGTCTCCACCGTTGCTATCGTCCTGCTGGGCTTGATTTCACTGCTGGCCATTGTTGGTGTTTTTGTTCTCCCACACAACGTCGAGTCCTACGTCAAACAGGCCGCTGTCCTGGAGCCGACAAACCTCGCGATCGAGTCGGTGACGTCAGATGGCATTCGTGCCCGTATCGGTGCTACTTTTCAGCTCGACTCCCGCCGTGTTGCTGAGGATACGCCACGCAAAGTCGGCACCTTCGCCACTTGGGCTGTGCGCAAGCTTGCAACTGCAGGGACTCGTCTTCATCTGTACTATGCCGACAGCACTCACACAGACTTGAATAACAGGCTTCTGGGCTCTCTCGTGGTGCCCCCACTGGCCATCAACCTAGTTGACGGCCGGGTCACCCATCTAGACTTTGTCACAGATATCGTGCCCGGCGATGCTGAGGTTTTCCGCAGCCTCGCTAACCAGTGGCTGCATGGTCAGCTGGGAGCTATCAAGGTGATAGGCAAGGCTAATGTCACGGTCAAGACGGGAGCTATCCCGCTAGGCACACACGCTGTAGCCGAGTCTCTATCGATTGAAGGTCAATCTCTCTACCACTCCTTTGCCTCGGCGTACTTTGGCGAGAAGCGTCTTGTCTAGCGCTGACATAAATGCAACAATCACAATCCCATACACTGTTTGTTGTTTCTGTGCCAACCCTGGACTAGTGATGCGTGCGCCGTTTTACTCCGGCCCTGCTTTCTTTTTTGCTGTTCCTGTGCTAATACGTTTTATGTTTGTTTCTCCTGTCTTAGCCGGTGATATACCTGCGATCCCCAAATACACCATATCCCGCCTGGACTTCCGCGATGTCGGCAAGTCTTCTGTAGGCGCCGATGTAGCTGTAACGGCTTACAACCGAAATCCAATCCAAGCAAGCATTCCATCGCTTGCATTTGACGTGTTGATTCCCGACTGTAACCCGCTTGATCCATATCTTGTAGTGTCCCGGGCTACGACCGACCAAGTTCTCGTGTCTCCGTCTTCTAACGTGACAGCTAGCGCACACGCTGTTATACATCAATTGCCCAAGTCCATCATGCGTATATGTCCAAAGTCAACAATCTCACCTCTGGACGAGTTCTTGCACCACTACATGAACGGCCATGACGCCACCATATTCATTCGTGGAAGCCGAACCCCAGCCAAAGGGACACCAGCCTGGATCAGCGCCTTATTGTCGGAACTCATGGTACCTGTTCCATTTCCTAGCCACTCGTTTGATGATGTTATCAAAGAGTTTTCCCTTACCGATGTCGACTTTGCACTTCCCGATCTCTTTGCCGAGCCCGGCAGCCCTGAGGCGGACCCCAAGGTTTCAGGCACTATTCATGTTGTGGCAGCACTTCCTAAGCAGCTAAACTTCAACATCAACGTGACGAATATCCGCGCCTCGGCAAATGTGTCCTACCAATCGCACAAGTTTGGCGAACTGCATCTAAAGGAGTGGCATGCCGCCAACTCAACCAAAGTCCATGACGATGTCACGGGCGAAAGCGACCTTGACATCTATTCGCGCATAAAGAGCGCGCCTCTCACTATCACCGACTCAGATGTCTTTTCCGAGGTAATCCAGAGGGTTCTCTTCGGCGACAATGACATTATTCTCAATGCCGATGCTACTGTTCACGTCAAAGTCTCCACCGCTCTTGGTGAAGTGATCATACGAGATGTGCCTGCTTCTGGCCAGATTCCAGTAAAAAGTTCGTCTTTTTTCTCCCCGAACTAGGTTTCTCTTCTTTTTCTTTTTCTTTTTCTTCTTTTTTCTTTTTTCTTGATATTGATTGTCTCTATTGTCTCTATTGTTTCTTTGTATTGTCCGTCTTCCTGTGGTGTCCTCCCTTGCCTATGTCCAGCTGCTTTTTGGCTAACGGCTTCCTTCTAGACCTCCCTGGCGACTCCCTCGGCAAGAGCCTGGACCCCCAAATAAGCGAGTTGCGTATCATCGAGTCATCATCTGCATCCATAACGCTTTCGGCCGTTGTAAACATCACTAATCCTACGCCTTATTCTGCTTCAATCCCCTATATCAATATTCATTTGCTCAAGAACGGTTCTGTTCTTGGAAACACCACGCTGCGCAATGTCAATATCACTAGGGGCCGCAATTTAAACATTCCTGTGTCCGCAGTGTGGGCTCCCGAAGATGCAGGGCTAGATGCTCGTAAAACCGGCGTGGATCTTATTTCTGGCTATCTCTCCTCCTTTAACACCACCATAACCGCGAAGCTCCATCCTAAAAGCATCCCCGCCTGTTCTATAATTGGGCAGTCGTTGTCCAATATCAGCATCAACACTACTGTTCCAAGACTTTCTGCACCGCGTGATGGCCACAGTCCAGATGACGGCTGTGAAACAGGACGCCACAAGGGCGAATTTATTCGTGATGCTACTTTCCACCTGTTTACCTCGACTGCCACCTTTACGCTTGTCTCACCGCTGCAGTATGACACTATTACACTGTGTAGTGTGAATGCCACGGCTTTCTGGAACCACACCGAACCCGTCGGCGAAATTAACTATAATTATTCGTTTGACGCCCCGCCCGGTGCATCAACAACGCCACGACTGCCGGTTGATTGGAGCGTTGGCTCCGTAGGGTACAACAAATTGTTAGGTGCCATGGGGGGTAAGCTGAAGCTAGATGCACACGCCAATGTCACCGTAGCCATTGGGGCGTACGAGGAGACGCTCTGGTATGTTGGCAAAGGCATTGGAGCGACTGTCAGGCTATAGGGGTAAGGGTAGTAGAAAAGCTGTGGTTTGCTTGTATTCCGACGGTGCATTTCGTTCCTCGGCGCTCATTATTGCCATAAGGCTTGACTTTATTTTGTAAGTATTGTTTCTGTTTTAGTGTTTTCTTTCATCTGCATATCCACTAGTACGTACGTACGACATCGTCATCTCTCAAATTACACTATATATCCATATTCTTTTCCTACAAACTTAATTACGCCGACTTTTCTGAGGCATCTTCCTGGACTTCGTGGCCAATGATGTAGTTATAGTAGCTAGTTACCAGCAATTAGTGAATTAAACTTGCCATATTATCCATGCGCTACAAAATTCATGATACTACCTACCCTACCTCTATGCCAGTCTCACGCCTGCTTCCTTGCGTTTCTTTAGCTGCTGAGCCGTCACCGAACTCATGCCTACATTCTGACTCGCGTCTAGCATAGACTGCGCCTCACGCCTCTTCTCCTCCTCAATCTTCTTCAGCTTCAGCTCTGTCTTGCCCTTTCCTGAGCCCTTGCCGTGGAAGGCATGACTCAGCTGCTTAAAAGCACCTTTGGTATCAAGACGTCGGCCGTCATCGTCAACGTATTTGATCTCAAACGTCGGCACAAAGTTCTCCGAGAACAACTCCGCCATCTTGCGCGACTGCTGCGTCTCGCGCTGCGCATTCTGTTGTCGTGCATATTCTTCGCGTTCACGCGCGCTCATCCGGTCAAGGCGGCCGCTATTGCGGTCACGTTCACGCTGCAGTCGTGCGTTTTCCTCCATCTCAACCTCCATTTGCCGCTTCTTTGCAAGAAACTCTTGCTTTTTACGGAAGGCTTCGTGTGTTTCACTGTTGTTTGTTTCTTTTAGGATTCCGCGCTCACGTAGTAGAGAAAGTGCCGAGCCCATACTATGCGCCACGGTCTTTTCTTCCATGAGCTTGCCATCCTCCTTGTCGTTGTCGTTATCATTGTTGGTATCGCCACGTAGCACCTCCTGCGGGTATTCACCATACGTCTCAAGGGGTTCGGCCTCACCCATTTGTTGATCGCCGTCCTTGTCCCGTGAAGAAGCCGCGATGGCCGACTTTGGCTTGGGCTTGGGCACCTTGGCTTTTCGCATTTCTTCATTTTGTAGGGCACCGAGCCCAGATACGAACTCAGACACCTCCCCAATGACTAATCCAGCAGATTCTTCTGGTGTTAGGTATTCTTCGGTCGTCTCCGTTTTAAGCTGTTTGGCAAGGTCCTCTGGCTTCATCTTCTTGCGCTTTTTTAGCGCTTCGCGTCGTTGTTTTGAAAGAGCAGCCTGTAGATCATCGTCGTCACCCAGATCAACATTGCCTGATTTTCGCTTCTTTGAAGGAGCTGGGTCGATTTCCATTTCCTCTGTGACAGCGTTCGCTGCTGGGAACAAGTCGTTTTCATCGTCGTCCTGCTTCCTTCGCGTTGACTTGGACTTTTTGCCCTTCTTAGGCTTCTTGACTTTAACTTCCGAGATGTCGAGATAGTCGGAGGATGGTTGGCCGGTGCCGTCTAAGGTGACGAGAGTCAGTTAGCTAGTGGGATGGCTACGCTATGAGCAACATGCACAAAAGTCACTAATCAGCTTACCAATCATGTCGACATCAATTCCTTTGGGTTTTGCCTTGGCCGCTTCGCTTTCCAGCATGTTTCCCAAAGCCGCCACGGCTCCATTAGTGTCCAGGGTGAACTTGGTGAGCTTTTTTCCGTATATCTCTTCATCATATTTGGAAAGAAGGCCCGAGTTGTCGTCGTCCAAGGGATTGTAGTCTGGGCGTTTTATCTTCAAGTCGAGCCGTTCCTTGAGTTTTTCCTGGTCTCGGATATCCACGTTCTCCAACTCGTCGCCCTCTTCCTCTAGTTGGTCGATTGATGCATCTTTCAACGTTAGAATCTGCTCGTCGCCGTCGCCAAACTTGTCAGCTTCATGGGCGACCTTAAGACCTGCCAAATCCTTGGATGTATACTGGATCGCAGCCGCCGCACGCGCCTCAGCCTCGGCCAGCTCCTCCTCCATCTTCCGCGCCTTGTCTATCTTCTTTTGGCGCTTCTTCTGGCCCATCAACCACGACTTAGCGTCTACGTCTGCTTCTGCTGCATCGCCCAGAATGCTGCCCTTTAGCAGAGCATTGCGCTGCTCTTTTTCGCGCTGCTTCTTGATAGTAGCCATGCGCTCAGCGCGCTTGCGCTTTTCCGCTTCTGCAGCCTGGATTTGGCGGTAGTTGTCATATGAGGCTGCCTGACGTGTGTCTATTGTGCTGGCAGCCTCGCCATCGTCATTATCAGCATCGCTATCGTTTCGGCCGTCGTTATTGGAATCGTTGGTATTGGCATTCGCCGCTGAAGAAACTGAGCCGGCCACGGGCAGCGGCTTCATGCCCATAGAGGCACGCAGTTTGTTCTGCTCTTCGATCATGGAGGCATCCATGTTGGACGTGAGAGGTTATCGATAGTTTGTTGGCGTATAAACAAAATGCGACAAGTTTGCAATAGGGACCTGGAAAGAGTCTGGAAACGCAAGTAGCAAGGCTGCACGCAGGATCTACCTTGCATCTCAGCCTTGTGTGACAATGGACTATCTGTTAGGGTTACATACTAGGGTTACAGCAGCCGAACAGGCTCCAGGAACACCTATACATTCATCGCCTATGCAAGTAGCAAATAACGTGAAGCTGTGAGATCGTTTTTCTTCCTATTCTCCTTTCTACTCTATACACCCTTCATAATAAGCCAGAATCTTGCATTGGCCTAACAACCAGCCAGCAAAATTCTTCAGTCCAAGGTTTGGCGCGCTCCAGCCCCACCAAAGCCCAGCGCGCTGAGTGGTCAGCTCTAGGACCCACTTATCGTGTGCAGATTCTAGTATATAAGAGCCACTCATCTCTCTCTTGTTTTCCGTTCCCTTTCTTCTTTTTCACTACTACGGACCTGTGCCCTGCGATCCCCTGGCTGCAATATGTAGCTTCAGGGTTGAATGCGGACGGCAGCTCGATCATTCTATGGAGCCACACGTACTTCAGTGGTGTTATCCGATCGACAGTTCCCATATCAAGTCAGCTAGCTTGACCATACCCGGGTTTTTCGTTGTACTTTACCCATGCTCGCTCTTTACACGGGCTGAGCTGTGTGAGGGAGACAGCTCGGGGAGGCCAATCTTGTGCTGTTGCCACTATATTCCACCCCTTTTTTCTGAGGTCATTGATCAGTGAAGTTGAGGATACCCATAGTTGGCTACATTTCAGCTCGTTCTATACTGAATTCGCAGAACGATTCGAAGTCGCCGAGTAATCTGTCTTCTGGAAGACGAACAACCGAAGTAGGATATCAGCTCGGTCCGTATCTCAGTGACGAACACCCGCTGTCAAACTACTATATGTGCATGTCTTGGCTCAATCATCCCTGTATTACTGTAATGATTTGATTTCTGGTGTACTAATCCTATTGTTTGGCTAACTCTGTGTCATAATCTACAAGCATTCATATTTATTTCACATCACTTAAAAGTCCGAAAAATGATGGTCATCATTCATGTACCCATTATTCACCTGTCTGCATCAGTTTCTCGTCAAGCCATTTTCCAAAGGCCCAGGCCATTATCGATGCACCAGTGCTACTTGTTTAGGAGCTGGTGACGCTATAGCCGCTGTTCCAGGTAGCACTAACGGTGACCGTATTGGCTTCGCTGCCAGCACTGAGAACCTTGTTGTTACCACTCTCCCATGTTATAGCACTATCTGAACCAACGCGGATGAACTTGAACTCCAGACCGGTACCCTTGGCAATCGATGTTGTCAGTGACCACAGGGGGTTGCTTTCAGTGTAGGCATCGGCTGACAACAGCACTCCAGAAGCAGGATCCCACGCGCCAAAGTCAGTTGTGTTGCCAACAATCTTTATGTTCTCGCCAAAGTAGGTGACAACAAGCTCGTTAAAGATCAGTTTGGCGTCATTGGAGCCGTCGTCTGGCTCACCAGAGTTGCCATCACCAGCGCCGGAAGAGGCGCAGTTTGAAGCGGCAACGTAGGTGCCAGTAACGGTGGTCGGGGTGCAAGTGGTCGGCACCGAGACGGAAGAAGCACTGACCCAGCCGGGAGGGACGGTGCCAGCGCGGCGCTCAGTGGCGGACAGGAAGGCTGCGTAGGACCAAGTCAGGTCATGGGCGGAGAGAGGAGTGCCGTTGGCCTTGTCAAACTGCTCCGCAAGGGAACCATCAGGGGGCGTGTAGGTCTTGACGACTTCAACAAAGCCGTCAGCGTAGTTGGTAACCGCAGTGATAATCGACTGGAAAGTGCTCGAGTCGGAAGTATAGGTCCCCGCCGTCAGCGACGGCAGCAGATCAGTGAAAAAAGGCAGCGATGTAGAAGTAACGGTAATAGACCCAGCGGCCTTCCAAGTGATAACCGAGTCGTACAGCTGCTCCGCCACGGCCAAAGTGCACAGGTACCAAGGGTTGCCGTTGTAGTAGACATCCTCGGCGTAGCGACCAATAGCGATAGCGGTACCAGCAGCTTTGCCTGAGTTGATGCTGTACACAGTACGGAAAGAGTCGATCAGCTTCTTGGTGGTAATCAGCTGCTTAGGCGCACAAGGCTGGAAGGTATAGTCATCACAGCCCACGGCGGGGTCAAATAGGTGGATGGAAAGCAGGGCGCTGTTGGCATCCAGGCCAGTGCGACCGGCGTTGGTCTGCACATTGGAGACGATGTGTCCCTTGCTGCTAGACCAGAAAGTCTGCAGGTAGCACAGGATCTGAGGTGACACAGCGTCATATCCAGTGTGGGCCTTGCCCAGCCTGGCGGCCAAGGCCGAGCCCTCAACAAGAGCTAAGCAAGGGTCAGTGACTGTCTGGCAACAAGCACAATGCATCGCATCCGTGGCTGGCTATACATACCTCTGTATTGGGCGCCGACAGTGAAGAAGGAAGATCCCTGGACCTCCTCCCACAAATCAAAGCCCGTGTTGTTCCAGTACTGGGCTACATAATTGAGGTCGTTCTGAATCACCTGCCACAGCTTGCAGTCTGTAGAAATTTCGTTGTTTAACAGATAGTTGTAGTAGCCGATCAGAGCCGTAGCACGTAGAGCTGGGCCATCACGCTGGGGGCGGCCCCAAGCGCCCGTGAACTGTGTCATATCAACGTTGAACTTGGGCTCAGCAAGACCAGTGCCTAGGGCGAGAGTGCCTGAAGGGTTGCTGACCGTTTGTAGATGGGCCTGGGAGGTCACATAGTTCTCAATCTCAGGCAGAAGTAGCTCAGTGTTGGTGTTGACATTGTCAATGAGCTTCTTGAGAACCAGGCCAGCATCGCGAGTCCAGGTGTACCAGTCTAGTAGATATGAGGGTTAGAAGCAATGCTAAACCGGGACAGGGAACAAACAAGGCAGCACAGCAGCACGGCAGTCTGGCCATTCAAACTTACAGTCAGGGTCCGATTTTGAAGGGGAGGCCACAACGATCCCAGGGCTGGCTCCCGAAGCAGCACATCCTGATGAGCCAAAATTGCATAGCAGCTTTGTCAGGGCAATGGGCCGCTCGGTAGTCACAAAGGAATCGATGTCGGCAGGCTTCCAGGACACAGGGTTAGCTACAGCGCCAGTAGCGGACATAAGCCAGGCGGTGGCTGCAACAGCCGTCTTGGAAAAGACCATTGTAGAGGATAGTGGATAGAGCAAAGAATCCTGAAGACTGGAGAACGAAGCAAGAGCAGAGGCAGAGTCTGGTTGACTTAGAGTCTCAGGAGAGAAAAAGAAATCGTAGCCACTTTGAGTGAAGAAGAGAGACCAGATGAGCAAGAAAGCGAGTAAGATGACAGCCCTAGTTATAGTTTTCCGGGACTGTGTTAGCAAGCAGATATCTTTGGGACTCGGCGACCTGGAAGCCAGGCTGTGAGGAGGTTTAGCATAGACTCGAAGTCATAATGACCTTCCGGAGTGGATATTTCTCGCGAGGGAGCCGAAGATACAAGGTCAGGCCAGTTCGCCTAGAAAGGGCCGACTAGACACGGAGGAGGGGAGGGGGGTGGTCAATGGCGGGGAAGGGGGGGATGGAGGGCATCAGTGAGAAAGAGAGAAAGACAAGCAGAAAGCTGAAGAGAGGGTTTTACAGAAACAGAGCGGCAGGATCACAGCAATCAGAATGAAACCAAGCAATATCCTCTCCTAGTTTGGCCGATATGACCCAAAGAGACAGAGACAAGCAGGGACAGGGGCACGGGCATGGGCAAATTGGCCAGGAGACAGGAACAAGCACTAGGCCCGAGTCGCCCGTGACAGCCCAAGAGGCCAGAGTCCAGACCATCCTTTCTCTATGTCCTGGGCCTAGCTTCCCCGGACTGTTCCCCAGACTCGACTCTCAGCTGCCACGAACAGGGCAATTAGAGTCAAGTAGGGTGGCAGCTTATAGCCTAAATTTCCGTCTCTAGTACACCACATCCTACTCCTTCTTTCTCTCTCAAACGGACCGATACCAGATACTTATCCAGAGATGTGCTGCTCAACTTGAGCTTAATAGCACTGGTGGGGGGGGGGGGGGGG
>MKGM01000271.1:0-32268 GCA_002018265.1 Ceratocystis harringtonii | reverse complement strand
GGTAGTTTGATTTGGCGTGGGTATAGGAGAAGGAAAGGGAATTGACACTTCAATGAAATCCTAATAGAGATAAAACGTACAGAATAATGACATTTTACTCCAATCGTTTGTTAGGGCTGCGCCTGGAGATATAGTGGGTACGAGCCCCACATATTAATTCCATAAAACCCCTCAAAGACCCAGATAGTTTAGATAGTTTCTCCTTTCCTCCTTAATGCACGTAATCTGACCATCTCCGAACCTGCTACAACGAACATCTTGTAGGCTAACCCGTGACATCTACGTGCATTCTAACCAAAAAGAACAAAAACGAAGAAGAAAACTCCCTCGACATTATTGTCACTAACGATGAATCAACAACGAACGAACCCCCAACGATCAACGAACGACTCACGACCCAAGGACGAGGAAGAAGAACCCTTGGAAATGGAACAAATTGTCGAAAGGCTCTTAGCAAAAGTGGAAGCTCTGGAATGGGAACGTTCTGAGAGAGCAAACTCGCAAACGACCACGCGCTATAATGCCTGACGTCGAGAAGTTCGACGGAAAAAGCCACATGCGTTTTCGCATGTTTATGGCCGAAATCAGAGAAAAAGAGAGCCATGACTGCGAGGCCCTCGGTGGCGAAAGGGGATTCGTCTCCTACGTTTACAGCCGCCTAACCGGCCGAGCACGAAACAGAATTGGCCCGTACATGGAGTCGTACTACTCGACCACGAACGATAAAGAGGCGCTGAATGTCACGGGTAAGCCTACAAGATGTTCGTTGTAGCAGGTTCGGAGATGGTCAGATTACGTGCATTAAGGAGGAAAGGAGAAACTATCTAAACTATCTTGGTCTTTGAGGGGTTTTATGGAATTAATATGTGGGGCTCGTACCCACTATATCTCCAGGCGCAGCCCTAACAATTAGCTGTTATCACTTCATGGAGTGCTAAATACACTGAGGATAGAAGTATCACGAGACTCGAGGCTTGGTTGCAGTAAACTATGTTTACCGCCGCAAAGTCCGAGCCGTTGACCCAGCACGTGAAGGGTCACTTCAAAAGGATTAGTGTTGAATTAGACTTGCAGCAGAGCTCCGGATAAGGCTCGGATGGATTGATGAAACAGTCTTCCTATCTCAGAGGGGGCTAGTATATATTTAAAGAGGTATAACAAAACCTTTCATGAACTCTACAAGATAAAACTTGAGGACCAGTCTTACGTATAGTTTAACAAGTCCTCAAGATGGCGATGTATGCTCACACACTTCCCATTGCCCCTTTTTGGTATTTGGTACACCGTCTATTGCTGAACAATTCAAGCAATAAAGAACATGAATTGAGCATTGAAACATCTAAGATTCAAACCGTAGGGTTTGATCCTTCACCATAGCTCTTCATCAGCAGTGCAATTAAACTTAGAGAGAGCTTTTTGGAGAAACTCCCCCTATTTTAGAAGTTTTCCGAATTAGATGCCCGAGAAGAATAGACTGTCTGGCCGACATCTATAGTTTTTGTCGACAAAAGCTGTAATCGCTATAGTGCTTTCAACGCTCCGTTAATTCTCTTTCTTGACACTTCAGTTTGTGTTAATCTTCCTTCTACAGTACAGCAGCCTTTCTCCTTTGATGGCGCCACACATGTTCACTAGTGGTTCTTTCAGACCCTGAGCTCCCTGTCAACATCAACCATTTCAGTACGTAGTCTAAGCTGACTATATAAGTGGCTAAAGATTTGAGCTTCTAGAATACATGTACATTAGCTAAGACATCATGTTGAAACCGACGACTTACCTCTTCCTATGACCTATATACCTTATTTGTGGACGCAATGTATTTTGATCCATATAGATGCAACAGACAAGAATAAAGCTCCGTACCTATACCGTGTTGTCTGAGATTTGAGTAAAATGTGTACAGGCTGATGTCTTAATGATACGTCAGAAAGGTACTCGGCTTTCCAAGCTTCAAGGTGGAATTGGGGGTAGTTAGTCTGCTTTGTATACCTAGCTCAACTAATAACTCACGACAAAACGCAACAATACGATTACTAGATTTTACGTGCTAGTTCTTATATAGCATCATTCATAATCCTGTCTTCTTACCCCGAGTCCTATAGAAGATAGGTAACAGTAAAGTAATCACTCGATAGACTACAATTATCTAGTATTTTGATACGATAACTTGGCTTTTTGTGGCCATGTTATGTAATCCTTATTTAAACCTGTAGCTATATCCAAGCCGAATATACCACGTCTTACAAGTAAAAGCTAGCGATGGCCTACCCGAAAATTTCTCCAGTACCTTGGGGGCTAAAAAGATGAAGGGGTAGAGGCGTCCATTGTTTGTTAAAACATTACCCAAAGTAGCAAATCAAAAGCCTTTGCCGGGCCAGCCTCTGTATTGACAAGCCTGTTTAGCTAGCCAAGTTAACTGATATCTTTAACAAAGGGGTCTTTGTATGCCCCATGTGATGAAAGACCACAGGATGAAGCCTGTCGGACCTTGCCAGAACTAGCCTACTGCCGCCTTATATTAGAATACTATCTGAGGTTTGTAGTCATCCACATAACCATGACACTCTATGGAAGGGGCTTTCTCATAATCATCCTCATTGGCCTGAAGCTCACAGCGGCGTGCATATCGTAGGCTGTCCCTTCAAAAAGTCAAACACAACTTACTTTCAGCACTTGGTTCTACATAATTGAGCTTGTCGGCCAAAATATCAGGGTGCACAACATATTCTAGTATGGTACCAGCCATCGGAGCTAGGCATATACCAGTATTGCAACCCGTGTTTTATTTAAAGTAGCCTAAGCTTCTTTCCATTATAGCAATACCCAAATGAAACAAAAACAGTGTAGCTATAGGTGGCTCTGCACATAGGGATACAAGCCCCTGCTTGCTGGCAAGTATAACCGCTCGCACGTCACGCTGAGGGAGATATGGTACTTGTTGAGAAAACTTCCACGAGAGTTCCGGAAGAAGTTCGGGCGAATTGATAAGACAGGAGTCTTTTCGGAAAAAAGGGGCTAATAAATATGAAAAGAGGAGTAGCCACACTTTTCATCATGTTAGAAATATAATAATTCAAGGACCAATTTCTACAGTACTAGACTGAAGTGTCATGCTTTTTCAAGCTTATTGGTGTTATCTTCATGAGGCCTTTTGCCTCACAGGCTGCCCTTGCCTATGCTTATAGCTGTCGAAACGAAGCTTAGTGAGGACTAGTAATCAGACGACGGTCGTGGTAGAACAGTGATTTTAGGCAAGACTTGAAAGTTAGTAAGCACATGGGCCTTTAAACATTTGAAGCGAGGAGAAGATGGCTATTCTTGCTGCGAAACTCTCATGCACGGAGTAACAATGATCCGGAAACCCATGTCTAGGCGGAGACGCTCAAAACTTACACTGGAAGTACAAAACCACTCGTGAATGGTGGCACAGAAAAATATCAAGGCATGCTCTCAGACTGCAGATACTACACTGAATCTTTTCAAACAATCAAGCTTGTGCTATTAATTATGAGCCTCATTTCATGTAAAGCTGGCTCAACTCAGAAATCAGCGTTCTTCAATCGGAATCATAATAACAGCGTTTTCTACAGATCTACCTCATGTATCTTTTGTCTTGTGCTAGAACGTGCCGATGGACTGTTCTCTCTGTTTTTGCGGATCAACTTCAAATCCGAATATAGGCACAGTCGCTCACTAATGCCGTCCTTGCATTCCCGGAACCCTGTTAATGTATCATTCAGCCCCCACGAGCTACTTTACTATAAACGAACACTAAAGCCATGTTAGTCGTCAATGATGGTGAGCCAGTGGGAAATCCTACATCTGTGCATTGATTGTGTTGCGTGGTGCACTATACATACATGTAATGGCATCACTCACACATGCCTCGCTTCTTCAAACCCATAACGCTCACCTCTTGTGGCTGAATACCTATCGAAGGGTTGACACCCTACCATAAATCCTTCTGATTACAATTCAAAACTAATGAAGTATGGCGATCAACCATAGAAGGAACAATAGTTGGGGGCCAAGACTGGATTAGATTAATGGAAGAAATTAGCCGAAAGATCTATTCTATAGACTGCTATTGTGGGGTGCTGTTTGGTAGGAGAGCCTTGCTAAAGTCAGAACAAGTTGTTTGGCATGTTAAGAGTACTACTCATCGGGCCAAGCCGACAGAGCTTATCTTAATAGCAGCCTTTGTGATCTATTAACATCTGGGAATATTTACCTAAAATTACTCGTGCCACCATTGCGTTGATAGTTGGGGGCTGGCCCGTTCCCACCATGTGAAGCCAGCCAGTATGAATCTGTTATGACAAACTTAGCAACTTGATATTGGTGTTTTGGGACTCGAGTGTAGTGGGTTGAGAAACAGAATACACAGAGAGCGAGACATACGAGAAGAGCAAGAACCTACTCAATGAAGAGAATCTTTAGTATAAATCCAGCGCAGCCCCGACTACTGTTTGATGGTTGGAAAGCTCAGCATCACTCATCATTCATCCTGCTTTCCTCTTACCACTTTACTACAATCGTGGCACACTAAATTATCCATCATCTTAAATATCTCTACACTATTTCCTGCCATGTGGTTCTCGGGCCTTACTCGACTAGTCTTTGTGACTGCCATGCTCTGCACGCTATCTGCTGCATCGAGAGACCGACAGGTTCGCTTTTCTACTACTCTCGGACTTGAGTTCTCCGGATCGGATAAAGGCTGGAAAGAGGTCAGGGGCCCCGGTGGCTTCTCTGCAGAAGTCTACGTCTCTAGAGAAAGTAACTACATGGCAGTTTCGAGGATGAATAACCCGGATAATATCTATGACTCCTATGAAGCTCTGCTGAGCATTTGGGAGCACCAGACTGGAGTCAGTGCACGAAGTCTCCGACGCATCAAGTTCTATAACTTGAGTGAAGACGATATTCGAACCTTCGATGACATTTACGTATCATTGGGCTTTGATATTACTGTTGACGAAGACCTTTCGGAGATCCCTATCGAAAGGAGCGAAAAAGTCTTCGATCATCACTGGAGGGCTTTGCGCAGAACCACATTTGGATCAGACGCTATTGACATTTGCACCGAGTTCAAGGAGACTGAGGGATTCTATATTGAGTCTTTCGATCTTGGCAGAACAGGCTTCTCTGACAGATGGGTCAGGGTCAACTTTGAAGTGGACGATGATTAGTGATTTGCCCAAGACCCTGACATCACGCTCTGTCTGATCCCAGCCCATGCTGAGGATAATAATGATATTTGTTAGATATCACAGACATAGAGCGGCGGAGATGGGAGAAGTTATATATATTGGTGGACTAGGTAAACATGGTAGCGTATCGCCACCCTCTCGGTTGCGGAAAACCGGCTTTCTAGCCCATAGATAGATAGAACTAAGATAACCTAGTATCCTTCATCTGACTTCCATTGCGAACATTCGAGTCCATTGCGTCTGCCTGGCTTCATTCCCGTCGGCAGCATTAGTTGTGAATCATCAAGGTAGTGCAAAGCTAAATCTACATTTCTATCGATCTTGTGGCGTCAACATTGAAAATCAACATTATGCTGGGAAGATGTGGCCCGGCCAGCAAGGGGCAGACGGACGAAAGGGAGCATGCCAAAGACAAGAAGAATAGCAGGCCCAATGAAGAGGGTATTGCAGATCGTAATACCATAGATAGTAAATACTATTCGTGGAGGCCCTAGTGTCTAGCCTCGACTTCTCAACCATTGCCTTGAGGCATGAGACCTACCCTTACAACGTACTCTCACAACAGCAGTTTAAGCTTAAACACAACACTAACAACGCGTACTGATCAATCACGGCTTATTCTTTACCTCGTGTTATTACATAACTGCAAAAGATGCTGCGGGGGTCTAAGCTCTGAAATGCCGACAAATGCATGGTCACTTGGCGCACTTTAATTAGATGCGATTTCATGAAGTAGCCGAGTTGCCAGAATTTCGATGAGATTTGGTGCTCGGCTAGCATTTTCTAGGCTTGGCTCTCAGGCTTTATTCTAGCTTTGAAGCCGTGGAAGATGACCGCTGTTTCGGTTGAACGTGTTGTTGTAAGATTTCTTGTATGGGTTGTTCTGCTTGGATCGGCTCACTGAGTGCGTCGTTTGATCTCTGTGATTCCCGTAGACGAGACGCTAAATGGATTCAAGCCAAGTCGGCTCACTGAGTACTTCGACTATGAAACATAGTCGAGAAGACTTCTGTGGGCGTAAATCTTGAAAGATCCCCCCCCCCCCNGTCTTTTGATCTTGGTGATTCCAGTCGACGTTAAATATAGTCAATTCAATTCACCTCTGTGGGCGTTCCGGACAAAGCCCCGATAAGCTGATAATAAGACGTTCCGATCTAGGAGGGGGCTGGCTCGTATGAACTTGAGTTTAGACTAATAATTCAAGGACCAATTTCAACATGCTGAACCGGATTACCTTTGCAGAATTTTCGCAAAGTGTTCTTGAAGGTTTTCTAAGAAGGCTTGTTTTATAAACATGTCTATTTTCTATTGTTCCTTCACGATTTCACACAACAACGACGCCGGCGATGCTTGACGGTCGCAACTGGACACAATAACAGTCGAATTACATGCTCCAACTCCAAAATGAGGAACTCCTGTATATAATTGACGAGATTCCCATCGAGGGCGTGCAAAGGGATCATCAGAAGGTTAAAACAAACAAAAAGAACAAAGATGAGGCTCTAGCCAGGCTCGTTCTTGAGCATAGTGTGAACGACATTTTCCGAAGCTTGATCAGAGACGAGAAGACGGTATACAAGGCTTATGAGAAGCCAAACAAAGCTTGTCCAGTAGATCCGGTGGACGTGGCTTCTAAGGAAATGGAAAGCATCATCAAGACTCCTTTGTGAAAGGGGGTAGCTGTTTTGCAGAGCTGGATGTACTTCAAGGCGGTATCGATCACATACGCTGCGGACTGCGACTTGTCTGAAAAGGCGATTTTCCGAGATTTTCATTTTATGATCCCCCAAGAGTACAAGGCGGTGGCCAAGGCGAGTCGCCGCAATGAGATTTCGATAAGTGACACGATAAAACAGCTCGAAGTCATCCGAAAGTCGAGAATTTCTGATAGCCAAAGGAAATCGAGCACCAAGTTGAAACCGAAATGCTACAACTGTGGCAAGGAGAGCTACCTTATGGCTGGCTGTTGGTCTAAGAAAACGAACCACACGAAGCAGAAGCCAAACCAGACCGTCGAAGATAATCCATGCACCAAGTGTCCTAAAGTCCATGACTGGATAATTGATTCCAAGCCCCCATGCTATATGACGAATGATCTGATACTGTTGAAGAACACCACGAGCGTGAGGAAGACAGTTAGCTTGGTAGACAATAGTTGTATTGGGGCGTCCAAGGCTGGCTCGGTAGATCTCTAGATTGGGAATAAAAGACTTGAGTTATCCAAAGTTTTGCATGTGCCAGAATTGTCTGAGAATTTGATATTGGTAATGGCTTTGATGGATGAAGAAAAGTCTGTTCTGTTTAAAGACATGGAAGTTACAGGTATTTTCCCGTTGAGAAGAGATGATACGGCACGAGTACATGCTTGGTGACATACAACGACGTGCATTGGAGATTTGGTCACATCAGTGACAGGAGACCGAGGGCAATAAGCTCAAACACTACGCCTCCAAGACCCGAGGACTTGGTGTGCGGGCATTTCTGGACGGTAAAAATGACAAGAAGCTATAGGGAGTTTGTCAGTTTCTATGACACCAGAAGAGCTACTCGACAGTATGTCCATAGGTGTTTCCGGCCTACATGAGACTGGGAGGAATGGTCATCGACGGTATGCGATAGTTGTCGACAGTTTCTCCCTTATATGACACTTGATCAAGCCATTCATTTCATATTAGAGGCAATACATCCAAGGATATTGGACGATGCAGGGTTACCAATACGCACACTAGTGGGTGAAGACATTTAGGACTCAAGGGGATATAAGTAAATACCGGGGAAAATAATATACCGAGCCATAATGACTAGACCGGACATGGGATTGGCAGTGTCAAGTCTCGCACAGGCATCTGTGAGACCATCACCCAGGCATCTTGGTGGAGTAAAAAAGATCCAACACCGCACGCGTGACACTGCCGCATTTTCCATTTGCTTCAAGGCGCGCCAAGGGGGGATGGATACCATGGGATGTAGTGGTGCTGGCTATGTGAACGCAAATGAGCGAAAGCCAGTCAGTGGAGTGGTATTTATTGGGCTAGGAGAAACGATAAGCTGGAGCTCAAAGAAACAGGCAGCCGTCGCAGCATCAACAACGGAAGCTGAGTATATCGACTTAACACCATGTGCGAAGGAAGGGATGCATCTCCGACGAATACTAAGCAAAGATTTAGAGATACTAAAGAAAAAGAATAGGGAGAGTCAAACACTACGTTCAAGGAGCGAGATGGGAGACGACAGCCAGGCAGTAATTAAAATTGCCAAGTCTTTGGGAGTCAAGAAAGCCACCAAGCACATTGGATTAAGTAAGACTAGGCCCCATGCACATGGAGATGTCTAATTCTCCTACGTCTTTGACGTATATCATTCGGGCAAGTCTCTGTGCGAAGCCCTTTATCTCATGCTTGCTCGGGTCAGCAACGAGTGTGTCGTCTGCATAGACGATTGCAATGATGTGTACCCTCGTATTTACGATAGTTCATCTGTAACGTAGACGTTCACCGAGTCCGCATTTGCTCAAGCAAGGTACTATCGTGCTGTACCAAGCACGCGATGCTTGTTTGGGGCCATGTAGAGCTTTTTTGAACTCCCAGTCAATTTCCAGCTACTTCAAATGTAGCAACGGTAGGCTCGCGTGTGTCAGTTCCTCCAACTTGACATGAACAAATTCGGTTCTAACATGTACTCTGCGAACTTCTAAATCAGGTCAACACACCATTCATTGCACAAAAGGCGACGGTCGTTGTTATCACTACTTGTCTCGATCTTGGAGACCAACTTAGTGCTTACTAGCTTGCGTCCTTTCTAAATGAAGCTTTCTGAGCGAGCGCCAAGCTTCTTCGCGGTTATCATTCCTATACTATCAGCCTCTATGTCTGTTCCAGACTATATTTCAACGGCATGCCATTATAGGTCTAAATCGGCTTTCATGTGGATGGCCATCTTCTATTTGGAAACGCTGTACACCTCTTTGGTATTCCACGACTGTGTAGATCATTTAGCCAACAGCTGGTTCTTTTTCGGGGCATTTCTGCAGCGTCCTCATTCTTGGTTGTTGAGTCTTGCTACGCCTCTTCCGTGCATTTCTTTAGGTTGATGCAGCTATCTTGGTGCTCTGCCGGGCATACTTATGAAGAATTATAGCGACCTGGTGACAAACAGATGCTTTGTTCTTGGTGACATTTCAGCATGTGTATCTTTCAGCTAAGTTTTCACCCATAATCAATAGAGCTCTATCTCATCCTCGAGACTCCAGGTTGTTCCACTGTTGAATGCTTGGATTATTGTTGTAGACATTGTGGAATACTATCAATCAGCCCCATCTATGTTTATACACGATATCTAGGACTACGTTGGAGAATAGTCCAAACGACGATTGTCTGCCTTTGATACTCGCTCCATTCGCAATGTACACCGAGTTTATGGCAGCATAGGGCTAGGAAGTGATGGGCATTGACGAGTCCATTAGCATTGTTTAAATGGAGATGCGAGTCGTTCTAGTTGAGGCTCGGCTGCCTGGGGGCTTTAACGGTCTTCCAGAGCCATGATTTGTCTGACATTTTGATGCCAGCTCTCGGTTTCGGGGCGTTGTTGACTCTAAGCACGATCAACATTTTTAGTTCTTCGCTTTCAGTCATTCAAGGCATCCGTGCCTTTTCTGAGCTAATTTATTTGGCCTAATTTCAACTAAACGCATCGTCGACTATGATGGAGCAGTACTGCCTATTGTTGATGCTAATTAGGTGGTTCTCTGGCATCTCCATAGCGGCCCCTGGCTAGGCAGTGTGTGCGAATGGCCATTTGTCTTGGTGGTCTTCCTATTCACGCATGCTTGACTATGGGAGTCTATCGGCTTTGCAGTCATCCTCCAGTAATCCTCGTGTGCCGACTGTTGGTGTATCTTCTAGGCTTGTATTCACCTAGGTTATACCACTGTTGTCTGGCCAAAAGTTGAGGGTGCTATTGCTTGCAGAATGCGTCTAATCTATGTTAGCAGCAGAAATCTTTGTACGCTCTCAGCTAGCTCTCCTTGGGTCGGCAAGTTTCTTCCTTGCGGTCAAGCTTCTAGAAGAAGAAACATCCTAGCCTTGCAACATTCTTGGTTTCACACCTCAACCTTGTAGGCTCAGCCTAGCTGCTGCCTTCCTTCTGTTTAACCGACAGCAACAAAATGCCACCTTCGATCAATCGACATTTTTTCCGCAGCGTTGTGGTTATTCCACATCCCATTGCGTATCCTATTTGTCTTCCAAAGACATCGACAATCCGAGTTGGCAGCCGCACAATCCAAAGCTTCGCGATAGTTCTAGGTGGAAAGCCGGTCGTATCCGAGTCTCTGGCTGAGAACCCATACTCGGGTATCTCAGTCAACTTGAATCTTCAGTTATGCAATCTTCTAACAGCGTTGTCTCCTTCCGACCGCTTCGTCTGTTCCACTAGGGCATGCATCATGTTTGTATGTCTACGACCCAGAGAGCTGGTAAGCGTTTCTTTCGATTCCATCCAGCACCTGGCAACTGTTTCCATACCCTTTGCCTTCTATTGGATTTCTGGAAACATGCCAGCTCGATGGGAAAATGGCTAGGCTTCGTCGATGGATCTCGTTCCTCCGGCTATGTGATTTCCATTGCATCGGCGAATTCTTCTCATTCCTCTAGTCATATCTCGACCGTTTTGCCTGGTTGGGTCTATTTGATTGAGGAAAATTAAGGAGTGTGGGATCCCTTGAATGTTATGACGATAAAGCCTTGTATTGTCTGTCTGGGATCCTCCAGGCTTGTCAAATATGCCTTGACCTGTTCTGCAATGACCTCTTCAGCCACCCCTTCGATTTCAGCGGAGGAATTTTCCATTGTGTCAGGTGAGCAAAGAAGGTAAAGAAAATAAAATCAGATATACATAAACAAAACAAAACAAATGGAGACAAAACGAACAACTTGTGATTATCAAGTGTGGCTAGTTATAACGATAATGACCGTTAGTCTCACCTTCAATATTTATCAATTTCACCATCCACTCGCGCCTTATACACAGATTTTATTGAGTTTCTTCTAAATCACCAGCTCCTGGAGGTCATGCATGGCCTGAGGCAGGAGTATTTAGGTTCATCAAATATCTAAGGAGCTGGAGTCGGTAATCTGAGCCAGCGCTTGCTGGATTATTGCCCCCGATTGAGTGCGGCAAAGCGCTCTCGCTGACCATCGCAGCGCAAAACAATTCTGATAGCCGGGCAGCGAATAGAAACGGACGCTTTTGCTTGGTCGGGGTGCTTATGCAAGGGTTGAGATCTGCATTTTGATCAATAATATAGATGGACAGTAACTATACAACCAAGAAAACACGGATCTAGATCTGCCTTCGTTCTCCTTCAAGGACATTTAGTGCATGCTCCGAGTTTTTACTATAAGTTGTCCAGCGTTAGTTACTCCGATCACAGGCAGATCGCCACAGTATTAGCAAGCAAACGGCAAGGCGCGTGAACATAGACCCGTACTACGCCAAGCAAAAATATCCTTCTAGTAGATAAAAGGTAGCAACTTGGTTGTTGAGAAGAGAGTCAGTCGAGCCGCCACTGGATTTTCAAAAGCCTCTCGGTCCCAAGGGTAACGACGTCTCCGACAGCAACGAGGCGACCAACAAACGAAGCCTTCAAAGCAGGCTTTCATCACCAGATACAAGATAGCCGTCCGTGAGAACTCCACAGTAGCTAGCTACAAGAAGCTGCCCACGATATTGTGCGAAAGCTGCTCGCAGATATCCGACAGATAACCTTGGCCATGCTGCATTGGCATCTAAAACGAGACGGTACCTTTCCTTGGAAGGGGGAGTGCCGGGTCGGGCTGCAATTTCTTTCCTGCTGCTTTCTTTCGTCTCGCATTGTTTCCACGTCTTGTCCACCGCTTTTTTGTTTCTTTGAACCACAACCACGATAGATCAGAAACGGGCCACGCCTGGGAACAACTGCGCTTCGCTCGTCAAAGCTTTATAGTGAAGTCAACCTTGCAGGGGGCTGGCTGGCTCTGTCTGGTGGCTAATCTTCCGTTGTTAATCTTAGATTCGCGTATACATTAAATGTAAACAAGTCCAAGCACAAGAAATTCACAAGGCAGAACCCCGGACAAGATATAGAGCTCGAAATATAGTCCCCAATAAGGATTTTTGTTTTTCTATCAACGTACACTTTCTGCTCAGGCTTGAGACCCTCGTGCGATCACTAATTTTATTATGAAACTTGTCATCTGTATCTTAGGGTTAATAAGACTAGGAACCCACACCTCCACAATATGGCCCCCTCCCCCTCAAATAATACTCCATGCCATTTTCCTCAGAAGAAGCCACCCAATCTGACGAGCCTCTCGGAGTTTTCACCACTCTACCATCACTCCGGGCTCTACCGAATAATTCAAGAGGCCGAAGCGGAAAATACCAAGCCACGAGCTTATCACCAGCATGACGATGGCGTCTCACAACAGATGGATGGAAATCCCCCCCTCCTTCCCATTGCTCAACCACGTACTAAATGCGTGCAACCCTACCTGCGTGTTCCCACCCGTACCATACCATGCAGGTCAAAGCCGCTATAGCACTTCCATTTATTCGCCTATATAATGCTCTGAACACGACATGATTTGTTTCCGTTCGGGTATTTTCGAATCCATCTCCTCCTATCTTACTTGGGGTCGTTGCTGAACTTTGGTGTCACAAGGTTAGCCTCTAGGGACGTCTATCTCACGCAATATAAAAGGACAGAGCTTGCATAATAGGGGAGAGGGAAAAGATAACAAGAACTTCAACAGTCAAGTCAGCATCAAAAACAAACGGATAGAGAGCGCATCTTTTTGGGGGTGGGGCACAAGATGTCCCATGTCGATAAGTTGTGTCGTCCGCATTGTGTTCGGGCTGTCTGTCCTTTATGCACACATCCTTTATAGCGTGACATATATCAAGGATTGTGCATAGGGATGTTTGTTTCCTACTAACAAGACCGGGGATGCGGCTATAGGTTATAGCAGTTAAGCGTCGGTTTATAGCGGGGATAGAATCAGGGGTAAACTGGCCACTAGCTAATAAACATCTATCTCTCTTTAGGCATATCAATCCTAGACTGGGAATGTGGCTTCCCCTGAGGCAAAGCGCTATCCCCCCTCCCCCCCTCCGTTCTAGTCTTTGCTCTGGCTGCAGGGTGCAAAAATATGCGCAGTCGCTCGTGTGGTTGATACCACGTAAAGAAAGGAAAATGCCCATGTAAGCATCTCAGTCGCGAGTGCCTGTGTCCACCTGGCACATCACTTGCCAGATTGTAAGTGCTGTGCTGCTGGCTATTGAGCAAGCATCACGTAAGGCCAACCTGATTAATATATGACGGTAGTAAGCTATTGCCAAGTGGGTGGCTGGCCCCTGACTCTATCCTCTCCTGGTATGGAATTACTAGGACTGTTATTGAATTTCCCATGATGGTGCGGTTTCGTTCTCTTTACCCAAAGTAGGCTTAGGCTGATAGTGTTTAGACTTAGCAGCCTGATATTGATACCTATTACAGTAACTAGCTTAACAGGCTGGGGAGTCAGAGCAACCGGGACAGACAAAGGCTAACTAACTGACTCCGTACGGCTCAGTTTCTCTATAAAGTCGATGCAGTCCTGACAGCAGGAGTATTGTTGAAAGTTGCCCTCTCTCACCACCAGGCTCTCACTACTAATCTCAACTCCTATCTGCCTTCTTCCTCTTGCGCCCATCTGTCTATTGACGTCTTTTATATTCTACCTTAACTTATTTAATTTTCTACGCTTACCATTCTACGATGTGGCCTTCGACTTTCTTGCAATTGGTCTCCATGACTGCCATCCTCTCCACCCAAGTGATGGCGGGTGAAAGACCAATCTCTCCTGCCAGCGACCTTGGCTTCGAATTCTCTGTATCCGAAAATGGCTTGTCGCAAGTCAGGACCCCTGCCGGCTTTTTCAGCGAGATATCCCTCTCCGAAGATGGCAAATGGATTGAGATTTTGCAAATGGACAATCCGGTAGAGACTTTGGATTCCTACGAAGCCATCCTGAGCATATGGGAAAATCAAAGCAACCTCGCTCCTGACACACTCAGACATATTAAGTACGACATGGTTGTTGGAGACGCTGATATCAGGTTACTTGACAAAGCCTTTGCAGAGTTTGACTACAGCTATGGTGCTAGCACAGGCCAAGCTATTCCCGGGATAAACATACCCAGAGAAACCTCCGTTTATGCTGGAGTCTGGGCTTATCTGCGCGCAACATCATTTGGACAGGATGCCCTCAAAATATGCACCCAGTTTCAAGGGATGGGAAACTTTTTCATTGAGTCGTTCGATATTGGCAGAACTGACGCACAGGAACGATGGATTAGAGTGAACTTTGGTGTTAACTACAACTGATGTGCCGACGATAGCTTAGCTTTGAGGCCTGTTTTGGGTGGCGGCACTCTGTCATGCTGGATGGTAGACAAGTCCCCAGTCTACAGAGCAGACGAAAGGACATTGACACAACGGAGAAGAATCACGAATTATGGATACGAACGGGGAAGATACAGGAGCATCTCCGAGAATCGGTAGACTAGGGGCACGGAGAGAAATATGCCCAACGAGTTTCTAGATTGTAGACAGCAATAAGGGATTGTCAAAATATTAATTCGGATATTGAACCTGAATCTTGTGCGTTGTGACGTGTGTGCCATATGGGAGCGGTTTATGAAGGTATCTGCTGCCCCGAGGGGCGGGTGGAACAAGCTTCTGAGCCGAGTGGCAATAAGCAGCTTTGCGTATCAGAAGACCAGAATTAACACGGTACACTTGGGCCCAGACGTACTTTACTGCGTGTTGAGCTTCTTGACTTCTTGCTGCTTAGGGATCAAGCGTAGGCTTTTGGTTGAAATAATATCTTGCAGCAATGCTGGTACGGGTAGCATTAAGCTTACGAGGCTTGACAAGAGGAAGCCAGAATGTCCATGTCATTACCTAGCTGCAATACAGGTACGACAACAAAAGCCCCAGACCCAGTGTGCCAAGACGCCTGCTAGTGCCTAGTGCCCTTTTGCGGACGTGCTACCTAACTCCGAAACCAACAAAGGATAACCAAGCTAGCCTATATCTCCCCTCCCCCCCTATTTGAAGCACTATGGAGCATTGCCCAAGGTAGCTAGTTACCTTTTGGGTCAATAGACGGCTCTAGCCCTCTGAGGGCTGGATGAGATTTATATGTGAATTCGTATCAGCAGACAAGTTTCGAGCCGTTGTCTGACAGACAAGCAGAGGGGATAGTTTGAAAGGAAATCACAATTTTCTAAACCGTAGAGATGGTTGCGCGTAAATCTTTTCGGCTACGTCTTGTCGGTATTGGGTAGAGTAGAGACTCAGTCAGCCATGGGGCAGTTCATATAGTTTACATCTCTACATGGCATCAAGCACATTGTTTGGGACCTGGAAGTGAAAGAGTCTGGGTAGAGCAGTCTTTGGCCAGGCTTTTACTTATCCAAACAGACATAGAAGACACAGGTGATTTTGCGTGGCGCTCCAGATCCAAGCCCCATGTCTTCAAAGCTAGGACTAGCACATTCTGCGGCTGAAGACCCTGCACAAGAGCTGAGATGCCACCGTGAAACCTTGTAGGGGCTATACAAATAAAAACTTGGCATTTGAAATACGAGCACAGTTCATTTACTGACACCGCGAATTTGACCTGTATAAGCCCACGAGAGTGTGCGAACAGCGGAGTCCCGGAAATCGAATATACGCTTGACAGCATTCTCTTGCTTTCGTACATGACCAAGAGCAATTTTGTTGCTAGAGCATATATATATCCTGAGTTTTAGTTCATAATCTCGTAATAGTAGCCTCATTCTAAAAAGATGATTAGTATTACCCTGGCCAATGTTTCAAGGAGGCTGACAATGGAGCAAGTCGTTATATGTCTCCATTTATGAACTTTGCACGGGAAACAAACTATACCTTGATTCTGAGCGATCCGAGCCCGAAGAGCCTGAGAACAGCCTGCCAATGCGGCGTTTTTCATTATTTGAGAGTGGTCTTGAGCAAGAGTCGAAATTGTATTGCCTAATTCGATGCTCACATAAAAGAGATTATTACACTAAGCTAGATGTAAGGCTCTGAAACAATAACGAGGGCTGCCCGTAAATGAGTTTTTGACGTTCCCCAGAAGTTTGAGAGCTTCCGTCTATGAATAGGTATAACAGAAGCAGAAGAGGTGCCTTATCTTGATATAGGCTCGAGAAGCTGAGAGGTCACGTCACCGCACAAATACAGTTAGCTCCATGGTCCTAGAATTATTACCGTTAGCTGTAGCTCAACTGGTTGCTCGACTTGCTCAAGGGACATTGCTACTACTAACAAGACGAACCCTGTATATTGTTTTAGAAGAACAGACGCTAGGTGGGATAATTGAATGCGTCAAATGGCTGTTCTCGTGCTTGATTCTATCGTGTTGGCTAGAGGCCGACGATGTCTTCTGTATAATGATATAGGAACATCGTACTGACATTAGAGTGCCTGGAACGAGCCGTATTTTATCTCTTCCAGGGTAACTGGAGACTTGGTGAGAGTGTGATAAGTCTTTGCTATAGCCCATACACATTCAAAGGCTGGTTATTAGACGGCACTGTTTCTGCTGGCACTAAACGAGTTACTCTAGTCCCGTAAGGCTATCTTGATAATAAGAGGGCTTGAGGGTTTAACTGTCTTATTTCCCGTGATGAAAAAGCATGCCAAGATACAAAGTAGGCATCACGAACTGCCGGTGGGCTGAATCCAGCTCTTCCCGGTCACGTCTTAGACACTCTCTGCATAGTCAGCACTTCCTACACCGATTCAGTCTCGCTGCTAGATACCGTACCCTGCTGTGACCCGGGCCTGCGCCTTGTGACTGAATTCGGTAAGCTGATTGGCCTCTCCTGTTTCTTATTCTTCTGAAGACTGCTTCGGCTAAGGGGAGTGTGTATCTGGATCGTATGGGATACAGTCAAATGATCATATCTACATTACTAGCTAGCTTGGCCATGCTCTGACACGTTTACTTCACCAAGACGCCTGTCTACATGCTGTGAGCCCCAATCTATACGCGACTGACAGTTCCAGGCTCTCACCGGGCTGCATGTTCACCATTCTGATTCTGCTCTTCCCATACAAGTTACTGAATAGATGATAGAGGCTTTGGTAGTGCGGAACGATGAGCCGGCCCGCATCAATCCTCCATTGAGCCTTGTTTAAGGCTATATATGGCAGCCCGACAGTTCGTCAGTGATAAGTCGGTTTATTTCAAGGTGCCATCAAACACAACGTGAAGCTAGCGGGGCTTGCAATGGGAACGCTTCCTTTTCATCACCAAGTAGGCTGTCTGCTTCTAGTCTTTTGGCATCGACTTCCTCAGGCCAAGTTTTAGTTGTCGTCCCGGGATGGCTTATGGTTATAATGCAGAGTAAATCAAGGCCCCCTGTGAGCCCCGGCGATATTGTATTGGTATTGTCCAAGTTCAGTTATGAAGAAACAGTATATAAATTAAGGGAAACAAAAGAGGCCGAGGAAGTTATGGCCTAGTCTCCTTTCGAAAGTGAAGTACATCAGAAGGAGATAGAAGCCGAGACCTTTAGAGTCCGGTTCCTGTTCTGTCAGTCAGGCTGGTTTGCCAGCGCTTGAATTCAATACCTACCGGTTCGTCCGAACGAACGGTGCCTTTCCAGCAATGACATGAGAACATCCCGTCATGTACAGCCTGCCCATCCCAATGGCACTGGCCTTCAGAACATAAGGCCCCGAAGCCTTGTCCACGGAAATAAGGGCGCGATGACACCATGACCTTTGTGGAGCCATGGCTACGGACACTTCAGGTGCAAGGTGCCAAGCGCAAGTCAAAGTATTTCATTAGTGACATCTCCCCAAACTGCGAGCGGGTAGAAAAGAGCAGTGAAATGCATACCTGCCATGAGGTAGATAAGGAGGGTAAGTGTGGCACAGGTGGCGCATCTATAAGGTTGGTAGTAGCTGAGGGATTGAGGGGTTTGTGGGTATACAAGCAACCGTCTCGCGTCATGGTTAAACAGGGCAGAACTAGTTAGCCAGACCCATGATGATAGTATATCTTTTACACAGTGAATGCTTTGTATAGCCTGAGCATCTATGAGATGTCATATTATCTTTCATTTCAAGATGGCCCCTTCTGACTATGCAGCCTAATCTCAAAATTATTAAGTCAAACTTTGCAATGCGATAGTTGTTAATGTATTCTTGCTTGAACGTGCGGAGTACTATATTATGCACTCTCATTGCGACAGACACAGTAGTTCCCGATGCCAGTACTCTTGGCCTTGACTTCTCCGCACCGGAAGATGGTTGGAGGGAGGAAAGAAAAAGGCCATGGCGAGTCTTTGCAAAAGTCAACGTTTCTGCGGACGACAGATAGGTTTTAGTTTCGCAAATGCTCAATGATGATGGTACTTTTGACACTTGCGAAGCGCTGCTTAGCATCTGGGAGCATGAGTGTGGTCTCAGTGCAGGACAGCCAACGAATCAAGTACTACGACGTTAGCCAAGAGTCTGACGTCAGCATTTGGGACTATGTCTTTGAGCAATTCGGCCATAACTCTGGACTAGAAGCAAACTACAAGATCCCCAAAACCTCTATGAAAGGGGCCAGAAACTCTGCGAGCATTTATGAAAGGCTTTGCGCAGAACCTCGTTCAAGTCAGATACTGCTGACATTTGTACGGAACTTGAGGAGAGGAGCGGGCTGCACATGGACTCTCTCGAAATTGGCAGAGAAAGCAATAGCGACAGATGATTCCAGTTCTGCTTTAGTATGAGCGACGAAGATGACCATGGAGCAGTTGGTCAAGAAGCTGAACTGAACATCTACCCTTGCCTAGTCTCAATCCTTGTGTAAAAGAACGATGAGAATGAGACTGAGAAAATATCACGAACAGAGATGAAACGGATATAGGTGAGGCCATACAGCGCTGAGCTAGGGGTATAGGAGCGGTGCGTCATTCATGAGGGTGGTTTTGTACATGGTGGCGTGTTTCCACCCTCCCAGTTTGGGAAGTAGGTCTGCTGGCTAGGGGACTGATATAACATAAACCATTATGTCATCTGACTTGCATTCCACATGATTATCTGCATTATCCGAATGAGATTTTCATCGGCCACATTGTATATAATCGTCGAGAGTCAAGTCTAGATTATTAAGTAGGTAGAAGGGGCTGTCTGCATATCAGCGCGGAGAGGATGTCAGCTGGCAACAGGTGGGAGACAGCAGTACAGCAGCTAGTCCGTTGGTGGAACGTAAGCGACAAGGTGAGTCTGTATATCCATACAAAGCTGAAAATAGCAGAGACAAAAGGGAAAAAGGCCAAACACATAGCGAGAGAGTGGTGCGAGCAGTAGGATAGAGCGAGCGCTACTAGGCGCGAAACTAAACATTATGCGAAAAGCAGCATTTAAGCTTAAAGTGTTGTGTGGCGCTTTAGACGAGCGCCACAGGTATCGTTTACTGCGTGGCTGTAATGCCCCACCACGAAGCTCACAAGGGTTTATACCCAAACTAGAGATCTTAGAGAATCCTGTGGTCAGCCTTGCGGAGGGTTAATTCTGTCCGGTAACCAATCCGGCGTCGTTTGATCTTAGTGATTCCAGTAGACGTAAAATATATTCAAATCAAATCAAAATTCGACACTATTTGCCATACCAAGAGCTGTTTCAGCACGCCCCGAGAATGTCGACTCTCAGAATTTCTACTAATGACTGTGGGCTTTGTGTAAAAGAGAGATATTGCTAGGCTGGCTGTCTGCCAAGTGAGGCAAGCATAAGGAAGGCTGCGAGTCGTAGCCTGTTTTCCTAAACAGCATCTCCCATATCGCTCGTTCGATTTTTGCCGTGTCTGGGAGGCTTACCCGTAGAGTGTATCATACAATGGCTGGGGCGGGGCATGCCAAGCCCACTCTACTATGAAAATACTTCAATTGACTTGGCTGACTAAGTGGAGAATTCACAATGGCATGGCTGGCCCCGCAGAGATGCATGGGGACTGCTGGTTGGAATGACGCACGGAAGAGATGACAAACGTGCTTCACTATTTTCAAAGCGAAGTTGCAAAATGACGTCGTACAAGCATCGGCACGAAGTCCGCATGGGAATCTCAGGGCTAGGAATACTGGACAAGAACAACCGCCTGTCATCCCCCCCCGAAACCTGGAAGGCCACGCATTATTGGCGCGTACAAGGAAAACATCAAACTCAGAGCCTCTATGAATCTTCCGAGTACGCTGTGGGAAAACAGGACAGGTCACATACCGCATTGTTAGGGTCTGTCTGCCCAATGATTAACTCAGTCTCATTGTTACACAAGGCTTTCCTGCTTGAGATCTTGCTTCACGTAGCAGGCTGGATCATACCATCCAGTCTCGTTACTGGTGCTCGCGAAAATGCCTCGGTATTCCCAACTACTGCCATTATGTGGCGGTGTGGTATGTAAAGACTATCAAGCTAGTCTCCTAACCATTCTAGCCCATATCCGGGTGGACACTTGGGTCTGTGAACAAGCAACCGGCTATCATGGAAACTCTCATATCTGTCTTTATACAAAAACGGGCGATTACCACACCATAGCTGCCGAGCTGTAATACAGATTTATAGGCATTTATTTTAAGAACTTTGGAGCTTTCACGCTATTACTTCTACCTACGTGTTGCTGCAGTGGGCATGTCGTTTTAGGGATACGGACAAATGCGCAGTACTTTCATACCCCAAATTCGTGCAATCGCTAGCTGAAATGCATGGCTTCCACCGTTTATCAAGGTATTGGCTGCTATTCAACAGTCTTGTCTGTCCATTCATGATGGATTCAGCCTCCGGCTACCAGCCACCTTAATATTGAGAGTGCTGCGCAACCAGACAATTTATCAAGGTCACTAAACGACTTACTGCACAGAAATCGGCTCTCTATACGTCTGTTATCCAATGACACTTGGTATCACGAGGCCAGCCTCTTTGATGATAGTCAATCAACACGTTGAGCCTGCACAGCATGCTGCATAAAGTTCCATAAACATGTGTTGCCCTTGTCGTGTCAATGACAGAGTCCACGGCTCCTCTGCGTAACCGAGGACCGTACTACTCGTTACGAAGCCCGGGCCGAGAGTCAGATGTTGATTGGCCAGGAACACAAGTCATGAGACATGGAGCACGCTGATTGGGCGGCAGGGCAGGCTGTGGTTGTGCCCTAGCCCTGAGCCTGGACGAAAAAGACTCTTGTAAGCCCCCCTTGCTTCGGCGTCTAAGAGAGGCAAGTAGCAGAGAGAGTGCTGGCTTTTTGTTCTATATGACCAAGCTCACCCCCATTTCCCTAGGCTCTTTTGCCGGCAGCCTGCTTGTGGCTGTTACACAAGACCTACATACAACAGGGCACCTTACTGATGCATAGTACTTTCGACACGTATGCCTCGAACCCTATCCTGCTATCGATGCTACGAGATATCACGAGACTTGGGTTGTTACACATGAACATATAGATCAAAGCCTGCCGGCTCTTGAACACTCCTAAGCTGCATATGGACACTCCTGGTTGGCTATAAATACTGCCATGCATCGTTCAGTGTTCCTTCTTGCCGAGTACACGAACACCGGTGGACTCCGCTTCCAACTATCGAGCCTATTGAGTTCGCCATCTACAACACAACTGCCTGCAACTATCCTACCACTCGTGCTCTGTATGCGAAACGCGTGAGCTATGGAAAAGAAGCTGTGAGCATTAGCATTTATCGTCGACCAGGAACACCGAGCTCGCTAACATATACATGAGAGCCTTTCAGTACAGAAACCCCTCAACTCGAAATCGCCATTGTGCTTCAACATCGCGATCAAATTTCTAACCCAGAGTTTCGCCACGAGTATGGCGACGCTGCGTATCATTGGGGCATCATGGTCAACACTCCGTACGACTGGACCTGCAACGGGAATCTATACCATGCAAAGAACCAGAGGAAGGTCGACGCAGCTACCTGCAAACATTTGGATACCATGGAATGGGTGTTTGAGGTTAGAAGCCATTTTATGCTGGCTTACAGTCCGCGTCTTGTGGCATACGCTGTTGTTGGCCATGTGCCTGAAGGCGTCGACGAGATCACCATCTACAACATGCTCGAGACTATCCCGCTATCCCACGACAGCCCCGGATCCATACAGACATGCTTCATGTGGGTGGACCAGGCAATCCACAGATTGCAGAGGGCTGAGTACATTAAGGAGTTCGACCTGGCAAAGTTCAAGTCCTGGGCTATGGAGGTCGCCGACTATAATTTTATGAACGGGCGATCGGAGGACACGCTGCGACATGTATACGGCGAGGATTTGAGGGGAAAAGGCCGAGCGAAGGATAAGACGGGAAAAAAGGAGAGACCGAAAGGGAAGCGGGAGGCATAGAAACTGAGCGTTGTGCTGACGAGGTTGATTAGAATAGGATTAGTACCATCACATGGGAAATGAACGGCTGCGCAACTGGCAGGGCTGAACACACACAATTAAAGACGGCCCTCGGGGTGTCTTGGATTCCAATTCATCCCCTTGGCCAATAACCCTTGCTGAGGTACAAGCAAAATATCATGAAACGTGCCAGTGTAGCTAAAGCTATGCTTTATGCGATATCGAGTGGCTCGGTTGCTGAGCAGCTGCATCCATCCTTAGTAGGCTGGAAACCTGTGGCCATTGTATAGGACCTTGGCTGGTTGCTATGTGGCTGTAACAGGAACGGAAAAGGCCCGCCAAGCAACCAAGCATACAATTGGAAGGTTAAAAAGGCGTCGGATTCCTTGCTGGTGCAAAGTGTTTTCTTCCCTTCGACTCGTTTACCAACACCCACGGGCCAAGCACATCCGGTACGGTACGTATCTACAGATCGCCTATTTACATGTAGCATCTTGCTAATAGAAACAGCTTAAGCCTTCCCTGGCGCCGCTCTTGTCAAAGCCATGGCGAGACAGGAAGACACCTATCCCTTCTTGCGGTCGGCCTTTGAGTGCGAACTGGAATCACAGCACATCCAAATTGCCAACAACGAGGTCCACGAGAACAAGCGCCCCCTACGAATTTCGCAATTCCAAGAACAACGCCAGGCCGTGATAAAGAGATTCGTTGCTAATCGGACAATCGATACAGAGTCTGTGAATATGGCCGGCACTGGCACCGCCTCCGTGTTGCATCAGCTATCAGCAGGTACTGAAGACGGAGCAAGAATTCTGTATGAGGGTGCTCTGTTTTGCTTTCCTTCCGGTCTACCGCCTTGGAAAACGCGCTGCTACAACTTGAGGCCTGAGGAGCTTATCCATGAGCTGTCGAACCTCGACTCCCCGTTCTTGACATGGAACATCATGTGTATGCTTCTGGCGTCCCTGGGCCCCTGTGGCGACCCTGAGTGTGCCAAGCCTTGTGATTCGTACCATTCGTGTCGAAACACAAACCACCACGCCCAGTGCCCGCGGCATTTTTGGTGCTGTGGCTTGACATCGACTGGCCACCCACAGGTCCTTTTTGCAATGGAATACAACCGGCTAGATCCCCGTACTATCTTCTCATGGGCACCCTTTGATCTCGGCCTGAGTCTGGACTTTCTGGAGCCTGAGCTGGGCTTCCTCGTCTCTGGCAATGCTAATCTGGCTCCCGAAGAAGTTGCCTTGAGGGTTGAAATGGCGGAAAACCTCGTCGAATTCCTGTGCGCCGACCCGCCAACCTCAATCTGGGACGATGAAGTTCCCTATGACCACAGCGAAATGGACGCAGAGTCCAATCTCGAGGTCCGCCACCCGTACCACCATCTGCTAATGTCTTTGGCATCCGCTCAAAAGCGCCTGATACATTCTTCAGCTCTGCTAGACCAGCCTTGGGCAAACAGATTCAAGGACGGAGATTTCCAACCATGGGATAACATATACTTTTTGTTCCTCTATCTCAATGGAGCAGATGTCGTACGCCCTCTGGCCCAAGCAGACAAGATTCGCATGCAACTGAGATGCCGCATACGCCCTTCCATCTCAAAGGTGCCGCCAAAGGTGATTGATGACTTGAGTCATGAGAGACATGATGTATATCGTGCCGAAGCCAATGCTGACACGTCTATATCAGATTCTAGAGCTCCTGACGTCCTTTCAAACGGCTTTGATTCTTGGGCCCTACACGACCGTCGTGCCCTGCCCTTGCGATAAGTGCGTGTAAACTGTCATGGATGGTGTGCTCTCTTTGACTGACTTAACTTGCCATTACAGAGTGTCAAAACACGGCCCCGGGAGATTTTGTCATCACATGCAACAGCATATGAGAAAGCATCGTCCATATGTCATGGAAATGTACAACAACGTGTGGAGTAAGCCCGTGGACAGCCAAACAGATGGATACTTTACGTTTGCCGAGTGCAAGTTGCTCCAGGAAGCTGGTGTTGGTGCTCAGTCGTCCCCCAAGCACCTAGTATCAGCTAAAGAACAAGGTCTAGCAGCTGCAAAAGCTACAAAGAACGGCAAGTACAAGAAGAGCAAATCCAAGGGTAAGCTTAGGAATGGGCCATGGTTTCCACGTCGTAGAAACGCATAATAACTCACCCTACACGCTATAGGATGCAACTCTAGAAAACGCAAGTTTTCTCAGTCTCGTAAGTCCCTGAACTACCACTGCTCTCTGACTCGCTACTATGGACTCTGACAGATGTGTAAAAGCCGCACCTCTAGCAGCACAATCTGCTGGCAATGCGATTTCTCAGAGCCCGACTAGTCTTCAGGACCCAAAGTCCATGAAGCCCAACAAGCGAGCTCGAAAGCGGCTCAGAGGTGAGAAGTTTCGTAATCACCGCAAAATATGGCGCTCCGACCCCTTATCTCCTGGCTTACGTACCTCGAATTCTAACTGTTTTTTAAAGATGCCAGCCTCGCAAAGGACAACCGACGTGGAGAAATCTACGATGCTCCAACTTCCCAAAGCCGGCATGATATTGTATGTGCGCTACAACGGCCCGTTTCTGCAGGAAAGACTAGGAAGACTTTGCTTGAGCTTCCGGCTAATGGCAAGTCTACATCCTCGTCCAACAACAATCGCAAAAGAGAGACAAAACGAGCCCGTAGGAAAGCGCGACCTTCGGCCGTGTGCTCTAACTTGGCCAAAGCTAGCCCAGAAGAGGTCGCTGCGACTATTGCGGTTACCAAGGCCCGACGAGCCTTGGGTGAGGCAACCACAGCGGCACTAGCAGCTAGAAAGGCCGCTCTTCTCGGAATCGAACATGCCAAAAATGCGCGATATCAGGAATCAGCCGCTGATATTCTTGCTCGCAGAGATGTGCGTTCGGCCGAGGAATATGAGAAAAGTGTCAAACAGCAAAATGCAGACGCTGAAAAAAACTTGGCCGAGGCAAAAACCATCTTTCAAGCTGCAGTTGCCGAGGAGATCCGCGTGAAAGAGGCCGTTCTTGCGCTCTCTCAAGCGGGGAAAGAGGCCCGGTTGCAAAATGAGGCTATGTCTGGACCTACACAGACCCATGAAGACATGGGTAGTGGTATGGCTGAGACAGATATGGGTGCCCTAGAACAAGACGGGACTCAATATGATCTAAAAAGATACGATGCTAGGAGGGGCAGCTCTGGAGGAGAAGCGTGCACAGAAAAGCCCTCGGAGAGCCCTGCCAAGGTTGAAGGCCGTGTCGATAAATCTGGTTCTACACGAGCCTCTGCTGGGGAACCAACACATGGTCACAGCTACAGCCAGGGTATAAAAGATGGTGAGTCTCGAGAACCCTCCATGATTCATCATCCGCCACAGAGCATTTCGATCTTGCCCGGTATGTCTCTTTGTTTTTGTAGTCTAGCGTCTTACATAGAGACTTCTCTAACTAGTTTTCATGTAGACTGTTCGTCCCTCTCATCGCAGCCACAGTTCATGGATATAGACATCCCGCTTTCGACATCGCTTGTGGCCCCGGCTTCCTCTGCTGGTGCCATGCTAGCAAGCCCAAACCCTGCGCCCAAAAAGCCTCTCCAAATATCCTTAGAATGCTTGGAGGACGCCTCTGCAAGTTCCCGGTATTCAACTCCCTTGTTTACCCAGAATGACATTCAAAAAGATGGACATGGTTTTTCCATAGGGCCTCTTACAAGGCCTGATTGCAACAACACGCACGAAGCTTTGGATACAGAGCGTAAGCAAAGCGCGGTATCCAGGAACTCAGTCGCAGCTATCTTCGATCTGTCCTCTCCCGCCTCCAGCCTAGATGTACCGATCTTTCGGAGTTTTCACGGCTCCGGGGATCATCAATCCCATGTGCTCCGAGATCTGATAGATCGCCAAGTACTTAAGCCTCATGAGCAAAAGCCTGCTATACCGCCCATGTACTCACTATGCTCGCCCACGCATCTTGATGTCACGACAATACCCCCCCCGCCACATCAATTACAACACCAATTCAACCAGTATATGGTGCAAATGAGCCACACTAGTATTGGGCGGCCGAATTGTGCCTTTCGGCATCCGCTAATTCAGGATTCGGGCCCACTACCGCGTTCGCGCGATGAGCAGATGATGTCGGGAAAAATGCCCAAGTCCCTTGATCAGCCTTCATTAACTAATGAAGCACTAGTTCCATCTCCTCGTTCAACTGATGTGCAAGCGTTCACCAACAAGATCTTGCTAGACCACAGACCACAGTCGATGACTGCTCAGTCAACTGTTGTGCAGCAGGCCAGTAATGGAACCCTTCAAGGACAGGGTCCTAAAGCTCTATGCTTCCAGCAATCAATGACGCAAGACGCACACCTACTCCATGATGTATTTTCGCCACATCATCAGGTACAGCATCCGGATTTCCAGCCAACTGAGGTGGATGGGCTTAGAAATGGGGCAGTGCGAGTCCATAATCATGGATCACAGCCTCTCCTCATGCAGCCAGCCCTGATGGAGAAAGTAAAGATGAGTGTACAGCCAGCCTCCAATGAATGTGCGTCCTTTCTTAGTCAACATCGTGCGTCTTCCCAGTCAGCTATGGCAGGCAGTGAAACGCCGTATACCAAGGGAGCTCTGCTAGATAGCCACAGGCAGCATCCAAGCCCCAATGTATCTCCAGTACCTGCACCTCTACATCGCAGCATATTTTTCAAGTCAAACAGAGCCGATATTCAATCTTTGTCTGGCTCACCTCGACCGCCAGATCGCCATAGCTCAGTTTTTCAAGCAAATGCCTCGGCCACTGATGCTGATCTTGCCCCTAGCATTATTTCTCGGGATTCGCAGACTTCCCCAGACTGTCACATTCCTGATGAAAAGGCTATTGACATGAAAAGCACTTCCCCTCGAGATATGCTAACAGATGGCTGCATTACATCAAAGGAGGTTTTCATATCAAATCCGAGTTCTGAAAAAAGCTTGCCCAGTCGCTTTGACTTTGGTCTTGAAGCTTCTCTCTCTCCTAGACTATCCCGAGGAAGGACCACCGACTCTTGCAATGATGGACTGATGACGAACCGAGGGCGGAAAAGCTCATATGACTCTTTTTACAACATAAGTGATGATGGCCGTGTAGACTTTAGCTTCCTTGATGCCCCGGAGTTACCGCAGGATAGTGTCGAAGATGAGGAGAATGAAAGATCGAGTCGTTTTTTCAGTCAGACACCGGTCTCTGAGGCCCCTAGATTTAATCGTGAATCATCGATTATCATGCCGTCAATTGAGGAGCAAGACGTGCTTGAAGAGAGATCTCTTTGGCCTACGATGAGGAAGCTCCACGATGGGACTCGAAAAACGAGCGGTGCTTCCAAGGATTTTAACATGCGCGAAAATTATAGACAGCCATCGAAGCGGAGCGAGATGGCCATAACTAACGAAATGGGCCCCCCACCCCCTCATTCCAAGGCCTCCCGTACTTCTACAACTCCAGCAATGATCCCACGACAATCACCAATGACACAGTCTTTTGAACCCCAAGACATTCCAATGGCTCCCCCGCTAACTCCTAGGAAAACGCATATGGAAACATTGCCACCTACCCTTGCAGCGGTTCGTCGTTCACCCCGCCGGCCAGCCGTATTTACACCCATCAACGACCCATCGAAAGCTACCGAGAAACCAATAGCCAGTAGTTCCAAAAGCCAAATCTCAACAGCAGCAACAACGCCATGCTGTCTCATGAGTACTCGGGCGGCCAAAAGGAAGGATTCGCCGAAGAAAAGGGGCCGTCAAGCTCAGACTCCAATGCGCATATTTTCCGAGTGGGAACGTGCCAGCAGTGAGATGCCGGAGTTGATGCGGCCCTTGATGGACTCTGCCAAGAGCTTTGCGAAGGACCTGTCGGACTTTGTCAAGGACTCCCCGGAATCTACAAAGAAGATCGGTGCTGAGCTGAGAGTTATTACAAAGCATTTGTCTAAAACAAAGAAGATAGTGAAGGACGCCATCTAGGTAGTCTTCTAGTTGCAGCGAAGGTTGACCAGAATATGTTTTCTCTTTCTTTGTTCTACCACATCATCCGTCCAAGATACTCGCATACGTTTCGTTTAAGGGTCTTTTATCTGATGCGTGGCTGGCTTTATCGTTCGTATCCGAGTCCTTTTCGATAGACCTTTCTTTGTCTAGAATCTTCCACCATGGGAAAGGGAAGCGGGCCCAAGACTCTGAAGCCCAATATCAGCAACAACGAGTAATGAAGTAAACATCTTAAAACAGTATATGACTGCCGTCGAATGTACTGGCTGCCCTGAAAAAAAGGTTGAAAAGAAGACAAGCAGTAGTAGGTCTTTGGCTTGAATCTGGTAGATTGGATGTACCCGAAAACATGGGCACAGACCCTAGTAACCGAGATGTTTCTAAGAATGTGTGCAGACGTCTCGATAGAGTCTCGAATAAGCCAAAGCCAGCAATAATATATCTGCAAGCCACTTAGGCCTTGCCATGAATGTGATATTTCTCTGGAAAGACATGG
Source organism: Ceratocystis harringtonii (assembly GCA_002018265.1). NCBI lineage: Eukaryota > Fungi > Ascomycota > Sordariomycetes > Microascales > Ceratocystidaceae > Ceratocystis > Ceratocystis harringtonii. The sequence continues at coordinate 3,086 of MKGM01000271.1, read as the reverse complement.
CGGCATAGTCAGTATCTGACGATTTGGCGTCTCTATTTGATCTTCTGAATCAATAGTAATAGTGAAAGTATCGTTAGGTTGCTGTAGTGGACTTTTCCGCATGGTATTTATATGGAGGGCGATATTCGAATCGAGATGGAAAATGCAGAGCTGTTGCATAATAGATGGCATATGGCTGCGAAGTGCTAGTTTCAAAGGATCCTCATTGTCTGTGATCACTACACTTAGCTGCTATATTTCTTTTGGATGTGCTTCTTGAATACAAATTATACGTCAGCTGTATATCTCTTATCTTTGTTGACGAAGCCATAGAAGAGTGGTATAGTTTGCTTGGTACTGATTACTATAGTGCCAGTAAATAGTGGCATCTTAAACTTCTTGGTCTTGTACATACAAGCCATGAAATGCACTTGGTTAAGCTGCCTCTATATTTTCAGCTACTAGGAGAAGCAAAAAAAAAGAAAAGGCAGGAAATGCTCCAGTTTATCGTGACTCTCAATAACAGCCCACTGGCAGATCACTCTCGGAATATCTGCCTCACGGCTCTGTTGAACGGATGGTCTAATATTCACTTTGACACAGATATAGTGAGCCTTTATTAGTTGGTTTCAAGACTCTTCGAACGAGATGGTGCAATTGAAGAGCCATTGTCTTTTGCTCACAGCTCGAGATCTGAACCTAGTTCTTGCAGAATATCGTGTACGGGACCGGCAACAGGTCGATGATTATCAGAAGGTAGACTGGAGCTGTGGTTTATTATTATGATTGTGATTGTAGTATAGTGTTTCTGCTCAGCTTCGGTTCTACTCTCAAGAATATATATGACGTTTGATTGACAGGATTGAAGATCGGTGTGCAAATGGACAGTCTCAATATAAAAAATTCAAAAATTTAACAACAAAATAGTCATGGAAGGGAAACTATCTGACTGAGTATTCATCTACATAGCTACGTACTTCTCTCTTTCTTGCCAATACAGACTACAAAGAAACGCAACTTTTTGCTTAGGGCCTGGTCACTACAACGTTTAAGACAAAAAGACTTTGTTACAACCCTATGACGCTGTACTTACATGCCCATGAATGGTAGAACTCCCAGTCCCCATGATTAAACACCGGACAACCTACCTTTGCCTCACTGCTTGGCATCTCCTGCTACTCATCACAGCTCTCGTAGACATCTGGAGTTACAAAAATTGTGTTATAATACGGTCTATAGCATAGTGGGCTTAAAGATCCAGGCAAGATGTCCAAGCTTGTTCTCACCAGTGGCCTCCAATTTGGTTCTTGAAATCTGCTTTGGGCGCACGGCTCTTCAACGGCGCTACTAGACCTCATGGCATCGGCTCCTTTTTGGGCTGAAGGATTGACGTTCTCTGTTGGTTCAAAAGAATTAATCCTTTGCCTGGCTGCCTGCTCGGAATCCCGTGAGCCTTGGTCAGTTGGAGTTCCGAGAGAAAGACGGCATCTCCTCTTGCTATGCAGTAAGAATATAAAGCATATCTCTGATTTTAGATTCTCCCCCTTTCCACTGATGTGCTCGACTAATACAAAGTTAATGTAGACGCCTACGGCTTTAACTTCCCTTTTTAATATCTTGAAGACAGAAACTAGCTCTACGTCAGCCTCTTCCATCTGTTATGAACCTCAGCACTATAACAGTAGATTGTTCATCCACATAAACTACGATAGCAATCTGCTTATATCTAGAGTGCCTTGGATCTCACTCTGAACCATCCTTGAGTCCTACATTTTTCGGCCTTGAGTCTGAGCTCGGTTTGAACTTGGGCTCGAATATACCTTAGGTCTCGTCTTGCAACACTACTTCTAAGTAGCCAGATGTTGCAGGTGAGTGCCGACTTGAAGGATATCCGGATTTTGAGGGTACGACTTTGCAGCTGGGAGTCATTTCCGCCATCAAGCAGCGCGACCTCTGCGCCTTTTTCTTTTGTTTGTTTGTATTATTAACGTCTATCTGCTAGCTTTCGACGGCAATAAAACGGCATGGTCCGGATGGGAACACCTCCCAGGCGGTCAGTAGGGAGAGGAACGCACAGATTTTGAGCATCTCCAAAGGTTTGAATTGAATTTATTGAACGTTTACTGGACATTTCCTACGACTTTTAGCGTCCGGCAATAAAGTCTCGTGGCCACTATTGCTCTGCATTATTTTGTGTCTACCCAAACCGCGCGGCCATGTAATGACTTGACTACGGGAATCGCAAAGATCCAACGATGCCGGATTGGCTACCGGGCAGAATTAACCCTCTGTAAGGTTCACTATGGAGTTTTGACGAGCGAAGCACAGTTGCTCCTAAGTTGCCTTGTTGCTCGCTTCCGCCCCATGGTGGTTAAGTACAAGAGGGAAAAAGGCAAAGGAAGAAAAGAAATACGAACAAGCAAAACAGTGAAGAGAGCGTAGAACAATACAAAGAAAAGAATGTATAAACAAAGCACAATGAAGCTCGGCACTCCCACATCCGAGCAAGCCACACCCCCCGCCGTGACGTACCCTTTCATCTGCCAACGCGAAATACCCTCCACTCAGGGTCCAGTTTCTCTGCCAGATACCTGCAGCTCTTGTCTCCTGTGAGGAGCTTTCGCACAAATATCTTAATCAATTTCTTCGCATTCCCCTGACACTCCCACGGATGGCTGAATGTCTTGGGCTGGTCACAGCCTGAGACTAGGCACCGTATCTTTGCATTCACGTGCATGAGCCACACATGATACTCTTCGAAGTCGCCATGTCCCGAGCGTGCTGCCAGAATTTGGGCTACTGTACCCCTATGTAGCCCCTTCATCCAACCGATATCATAAGGCTTCGGTTGGTTCAGTGCCGCGCCGAGATGCTTGATCTTTGGGTAGTTCTCTTATATCCAGTGGCGGAAGTCCGCTTTAAAGGCTTCGTTCCCCCATCTCCTTGCCGCTGTCAGTGACATTATTGCCTTTGGAACCAGAAGGTTTTCGCTCTTGCGACCTGCTTTGGCTAGCTGGTCGACTACTTCGTTGCCCGGGACTTCACAGTGTCTTGGGACCCGACGGCCTCCGCGCCTTGTATTGTATTTATTAACGTCTACCTACTGT
>MKGM01000270.1:0-22478 GCA_002018265.1 Ceratocystis harringtonii | reverse complement strand
ATACAGGGGTCTCTATAGAAAACAAGATTAGCCTTTCGTCCGCCAGCTTTAAATCTGGGCTACCAATGAATGCTGTATTCTTAAACATGTATCTTTCTGAGGATCTGTCATATTCAGGACAGGCTTAGGTAATATGTGCGTATGGCAACTTTGTTATCGTGCGCTTCGATACTGAGGTGAACAGAGCTGTTAGATATCATTCTTGGATGTATGGCAATCTTGATTTGGTGCTTCCTTTCGCATTCGCGATGCCGTTGTAGCGCTAGTGGTGTAGAAACGGCAGCATGGTTGAGCGTGCGTAGACTTGCTTGAAAAGCGTTGGGACAGGTATATAAGGGTGCCTCACTTCGCAACATCTGGTTTTTCTTTTCTTTCTCCAGAACATCAGTTTCACACTTCCCATACGTCGACTTCGCTCACAGCCTCTTCTTGAGCTTTCTTACCTGTCCCTTCTTCGTCAATTTTACTACATTATCTTTTCTATCTCAAAGTCCCCTCCAAAACATCAACCCAATATCAACGCCCAACAACCATGCAACGCTGGACTTTTACCCTTCTTCTCGCCTTTGCTGCCGGTGCTATGGCAGCTGGTTCTGACAACGTTCAAAATGCTGGTAAAACTGGCAGTCCTGATGTTGAGCCCAGTCTTGTTTCTAGGAAGTTCGTCAACTGTGGCTTTATCGATGATGTCTGCTTTTGCTATGACGAATCTGGCACGCTCCGCCTTGCTCCGTTCGAAGCTTGCCAATAGACTTAGAGTTTGTCAGTCCTTGGGTAGGCTACCCTTAGCATAGACATGGCTAGAACTTGGATGAGACTGGCAATGAATAGCCATCCGGATCCCCCAAGGTATTTTGCCGTCAAAAGCTTTAGTTAAACTATCCTATCAATATAAACTCATCAAAAATCGGTCATCGATTTCCAACTAACCATGTTGACTTCGTCAAGTTGTAATAGCCACTCACGCTTGGTGGCATTGGGACGAAGATCTAGTGGCTATTATATCCTTACTTGGCAGGCTGTATCTATTCACTCTATGCCTCTAGTGCCATATCTAACCTTAACTGCCAACATACTGCGTGTCGACATTGCTTTAAGCTCATCTGCAATTCTTCTAGAACTAGTTGCCATTTTTGCGATGGTTCTTTTGATGGACATTTTTGGTATCGCCCATTTCAACAGGACTAACAAGACCTGTGCCAATGCTCAATATCTGCATTTGCTGTTTCTCAAAAGATAAGAGATCGTTAGAGCTCGTCATGCTGTGATTCGACACATCTAACTCAGCATCAAGACCATTGCAAATTTGGAGATTGATCCCTGAGCAACAAGCTGATGGTGCCTCCCATGCATCCACGCTTCTAACAGATTGACTGCAAGCCTTGATGAGATCCGAATAACACTAGAATACACCACATGAGCTTCCTGCTCATTATTGGAGCCCAGCGTCTGTGTATCTATCCGCTAAAATCATAATCACTCCCAAATTCCTAAAACGGCAACTTGTACTCCCTTTCTAGATGAGTATCAAGGAATATCCCAGTCCAGCATCCTCAGAGCTAAGCGTCTAAATATCGTGAAATGCTGACTCCTGGGTTTCGGCAAACATGGATAAACAAGTCTCCTGCTTGCGCCCATGAACAGGAGATGTAGTGAAATGATAGATCTACCACAATCATGTGCCACAACATCGCATATTTCATCTTGGCATTTTCAAGTTCTCCAGTATGTCAGATGTGTGGTGGCAAAACAGAAATATACCAGAGATGGATAGGCCGAGGCTTCTTGCTATATAGGCAGGTGTGCCGACCTTCACCGACCGTCTTTGCCAACGGCAGCGCTGTTTTGTGGTTTGGAGCAAATAGGCTCAGGTGGTATGTATGGACCAGCTATTGCTGATTGGAACACCTTCCATCGGCTGTCAAGCGAAGAAGCCAGCCGGGGGCTTGGTGACACTGTCAACACGTGCCGGATTTATGAGTGCTAAACGTAGAGACCCTATACCTAAATCATGAAAACATAGTTGACAATGCATCACAGGGTATGGCAAGCCTCCTATATCTTCGATGCAGTCTGTGCCGACCTCGGGTACCTAAGAACCCTGGTCAACTAGGCCTGGCCACCAAAGGACAGCCAATCTGGCAAGAGAGTTATCGATCTTCCTTGGAGACCGACCAAGGTCTTGGAGAACCAGAGTCATCGTGATCTCTATAGATAAGACCGTCAGCTGCCATGTGATGTGACTACATGCGCCAGCATCATCTCTCTAGCAGTCTCTGTACGTACATCCAAATGGGCCATATCTGTCTTTCTCGCCTACGAGTTTATCTTTCAATCCAAAGTGAGAAGCTCCTCCTTCCAAGCAACTCCGATAGTGGTGTAGGCGCTCTGAAGGCGAGGCATGGCGGCTCAACAGCAAGCCATTTGGCTAGCAACCTTCTTCGGTCAGAGCTATGAGCTTGGTCGATACAAATCATTCATCAATATATGCCTGCCAGGCATGTGGTCAAGTCAAATCGAGCCAAAGGCAGTTGGTTAACCGCATCTCGTTTCTTTTCTTGCAACACAAGCCATCTTTTTGTCCTGATAGTCAAGCCGAGCACGTCAAGCGATTGCTTTTCTACCACTTCTATATATCCTGTAATATACACTGAGCAGCTCAGCCCAGTTTAATGGTATTTAATCCCTACATAAACGCAGAAACCCCAAATGAAAGCAAGAAGAAACCCTGAAGCATGCAACTTATTATACATACAGCCTGCCTCCTTTAAATTCCCCGACTAGCATACTTATCCTCGGGCTTCATCGAGTCGCAGTTAATCCCCACCATAGCCTCACCCAGGCCCGCACTGCACTCAGCCAAAACTGCTGCATCTCTAAAGTGCGTAGTCGCGCGCACAATAGCCTTCGCTCTCTTGGCCGGATCGCCAGACTTGAAGATACCACTGCCAACAAACACGCCGTCGCAGCCAAGCTGCATCATGAGCGCTGCATCCGCCGGCGTAGCTACACCACCCGCAGCAAAGTTCACAACAGGGAGACGGCCCAACTCTGCCGTCTGCTTCAGCAACGTAGCATCCACTCCGATTTCACGTGCTAGTGCGCGGATTCCCAGCATGCCCTCGTCTGCCAGCACAGCCTTGGCACGTGCAATGTCGCGTTTCAGAGTCTTGACGTGCGTGACAGCCTCAACGATGTCACCGGTACCAGCCTCGCCCTTGGTGCGGATCATGGCGGCGCCTTCGGCGATACGACGCAGGGCCTCGCCGAGGTTGCGGCAGCCGCAGACAAACGGCACCTGGAAGTCAGTCTTCTCAATGTGTGCGTCGCGGTCGGCCATAGTCAACACCTCGCTCTCGTCAATGAAGTCAACTCCCAGACTCTGGAGGATTTGACACTCGACAAAGTGACCAATTCGTGCCTTGGCCATGACGGGGATGGTCACAGCCTCCTGAATCTCACGGATCATGCCAGGATCTGACATGCGCGCGACGCCACCATCCTTACGAATGTCGGCCGGCACGCGCTCTAGAGCCATCACGGCACAAGCGCCGGCTTCTTCGGCGATGCGCGCTTGCTCAACATTAGTTACATCCATGATGACACCGCCCTTGAGCATCTGCGATAGGCCAACCTTGACAGAAAATCCGGAGTTGACAGCATCGCTGCCGATGTGAATAACAGAGGGAAGATCGGACATGTTTGTAGGAGTGGTGAGAATGATTTTTCGTGAAGCCGTGAAAAAAAGAATTGTGAAAAGAATTGAGAGAAAATACTTTGGAACTTGTTCAAGATAAAAAAGTGTGGGATATCAACCTATGGCTATATCGGGCAACTACCTCACAAAACAGGATCAAACGAAAAGAAATCGCAGCTTCAAGAGCGAAAGACAGAGAATCGAAAGGATGCAGAGGAAATGGCCCAGATCGCACGTCTTCCTTATATACCACGCCATCTCGACAGCGGCAGTAATTGTAAGCTTTTCCACCCCCTCCCCCTAGGTGACTCACTGAGTGCAAGCACATAGCAAGTGCGGAGGGGCAGAATCGGGAAGGAGGGGAGAAGGAGCATGAGCATGGGTTTCAAGGTGCGAAGCCAAAAAGACACCAAAGCGGCCTCCATCGGCTTGTTCGAAGATGGACCAATCACGGGCTGACGTTGAGCCCCAGAATCTAGACAACCAAAGTTGAGTTTTTTTTTTATTCTTTTTTTTTCGCTAACACGGCCAAGTCCTGGTTAGTCTCAGCTAAATGTCAGCCACGGGACGCGCATGCTTGCCTTTTGCCTCACTTGTTCACGTCTGCCTTTTTTCCCCCAGCTTGTTGTCACAGAGGCCGTTTATTGGCTCCTGGCCGGAGCAGCGGTCCCACTACCGAAGCATCCAACCAATCACGGGTTGTCCAACAAATGAGGAAAAGACGCCATGATTTCACGCGCAATTTTCGTGACCTCCCCCCCCCCCCCTGTCAACCTGAATTGGAGTTTGTTGCAAAAGGCGTGGTGAATGACCCGAAAAGTAACATCCATCAGAAATGGCAGCAGCTGACAGCCGACAGTCGGTTGCGGCCGGGCCGGTATCGGTTTACAGCCGATCAACTAGGGTTGTCCGCGGAGCTAAGACTAGGCCAAGGTCAGCAAGTTAGTAGCGACAAAAACATGGAGGAAAAAAAATGTCGAAAGCAGGATAGGAAGTTCCGCCTGGGTCCCTGGAGCTTGTGCTAAAGAAAAACCTTGAACAAGTCACAGGTGTAAGGTGGTTTGGCACTGAGGCAGAGACAAAACCACAGGCATAAACATAAAGTGAAAAAGAAAAATAACAAAGACACATCCAAAATCAGACAGTCAACAAAGACACCATCGGCGATACTCCCAACAAAACCAAAGCATCATGGTTTCGTCTATAACGGTTGGCGTGCTAGCTCTACAGGGTGGTTTCCACGAACACCTCAACCTGTTGCGGCAGGCCAGCAAGGCCATTTCTTGCCAGACGGCCGCCTTTGACTTCATAGAAGTGCGCATACCCGCAGCCCTCGATCGGTGCAATGCTTTGATCATTCCTGGCGGCGAAAGCACGACGATTGCCAACATCGCCGAGCAGTCAGGGCTCATGCAGCCGTTGCGCGACTTTGTCAAGTGAGTCGCCATTTTACCTTGGCCTTTCTCAACCAAAGGCACGGCCATTTCGCGTCTGAAGCTAACTCCCGTTATAGCCACCATAAGAAGCCTGTCTGGGGCACCTGTGCCGGGCTCATCCTGCTTGCCGACGAAGCCAGCGCAACCAAGCGAGGAGGACAGGCTCTGATCGGCGGGCTAAACGTGCGCGTGCAAAGGAACCACTTTGGGCGGCAGATTGAAAGCTTTCTTACGCCGCTTGATCTCCCATTCCTATCCAGATCCACGGATGGTGTTGTGAATGAGCCATTCCAGGCTGTTTTCATTCGCGCGCCAATCGTAGAAGAAATACTCCCACCCAAGGCTCCGCAAAACACACCTGTTCAAGTGTTGGCCTCGCTCCCAGGGCGTAAAGATTCAAAGGCTGGGGACGACAAGACCGCAGCTTCCCATGGCGATATTGTAGCCATCCAGCAAGGGAATATTCTGGGCACTAGCTTCCATCCAGAGCTAACCAACGACACTCGCATCCATGAGTGGTGGTTACGGCAGATCTTGGAAACTGCTGCGCAGACAACGGTGGGACAACATAATAGCCAGGGTTAGAGCGTACAGCATAGCGCAATAGTTTAGCATGTCTCAACATGAAGACGAAAGTTGAAGTGAAAAGGAGGTGAAACCAACGCTGTAAAGCATAAGCCAGTTAGAAGCCGAAGGCTAATATTAAGACAGTCCTGTTTTGCTGAGCGAACTGGAATGCCCTGCCCGTCAACAGAAAGGCAAGCACATGATAGGCCACGCGTTAGCCAGCGAGGAGTACCGTACCGCAACAACGCACACAAAAAGCGACAAAAATAAAAATAGAAAAAGAAATTACCGCGAAATCATGGATACCGAAGAGGGAGGAGAAGAGAAGTTTTCAAGCAGGAGGGGAAAAAAATTGAAAGATGAAAAGGGAAACTGCAGAATTCGGGAATCTGGTCATCACAGGTTTTGCCTGTTGAGAATGCCGGTTTTCCGGCAATTTCTCAGGCAAATACCCAACTAAAAGCGAGCAAGGTCAAAACCTGGCCCATCATATGAAAACACCCGATAGGTGCATAACACGGCTTAATGGAATGGCTGGCTACCCGAAAGTGGTCAAGTGGGGACGCTTGATTGGGCAAAGCTTGTTCGTCCCTTGAAAGCTTAAGCTTCAAACTTGACTTCTGTGACAACACTCTTATCAGATCTTTTTGGTGCGACTCTATTTTGCCATATTCCTCCTTTTTCTTGGCTATCTGCTTGTCTAACTACGCTTTCCCGCTCAAGCTATACAAAGTTGCTCTCCCCTCAACCTGCCTCCACTATGGCTACCCCCACCGACTCGGATATCAAAACCCGCATCATCACGCACATGAACCGTGACCATGCGCGCGAACTCACTCATTATCTGCGTGCCTTCAGCGGCCTTTCGGCGCATGCTGCCCGCTCTGAGCCAACGCTCACTGATGTCTCGCTGCACCAGTTAACTTTGACTACGGCCACAGCGGGCGGCGGTGTAGAGACCCACACTATCCCCCTATCACCGCCGCTGGCCAACCTAGCCGAAATGCGCACGCGTCTGATTGAAATGGACGGGACGGCGCGCAAGCAGCTGGGCGACATCAGCGACATTGCTATGAGTGGCTGCTACAAGGCGCCCCGAGGACTCGATGCCGTGGTGTTCTTTCTTGTCGCTACGTACTACATGCAGTGGGCAGCACTGGACTGGGTCGCGGCCGCGCATGCAGCTGCTACTACCGGGGCTTTGGAGGGACGTCTGGGCTGGGCGACATCTGCTGGCGATGCGGTATGGCGATTCTGGGATGTGGTATTCGGCGCACTGGGGGCTGGTGGGTGGACAGGCTACGCGACGGTGGTCCGGGCGATTGTGATTCCTGTGCTACTGATCCACATTGTGGAAGGCATCTGGTTTGAGCGGTCACGACTGGACAAGCACGACGTGGTGCGTTTCGAGGCTTCGTGGTGGCTGTGGATGATGTCAGTCTTCTTTGAAGGCTTCCCGGCATTTGCACGCTTCGATCGGGTTGTGGCGGAGAAGAAGCGTGTGAAGGAGGCCAAGAAGCATTAAGGGACAACATCCCACAACTCTAATCCTTGGAAAAAGGAAGAAAAACAAAAAGACCCCGGACAATATCATGACGGTGAGGTGTTTAACAACAACAATCCTGTGACGTCTTCACCTTATGCACCACCAAGCCGGCTGCGTGTCTGAATATTTATGGCCTTTTGCCCACTTATAGATGCCTAACCGGTAGCATGCCATGTATACATGTGAATCTGCTCTTATTCCGCTCCTATGTCTTCCAACACGAGAAATTTGGCTTTCTTCTGCCTGGTAGGCTGCATGAGGACTAGGACAAGAACAAGGGTCATGCCGGGCAGGTGTGAGAGTTCAAGAGGCAACGTCACAGTATTAGGGTTAAGGCTAGTGCGGGACAAATTTAGGAGGCAAAGGGAAGTGAGGGGCAGAGACGAAGACCGGGGCTTTGGCGAGAGACAACGTGCAGGCCAGAAGACATTTATTTGCAAAGGCTCATAGCCACTTGCCACAGCATTGGTCAGGAGGATGCTTTCATATGATCATCTTACAACTCACAGCTTACAGCCAAACCCCAGCCCATAACCCGTAAAACACGACCACCCCACAAAGCCCACTGTGACACACCAAGGCAATACGAGCTGCGATCAGTCTTGTTTTTGTCTCTCTTCGACCATGTCTTTTATCATTGCTCTTTTCCCCGCTGTGGCACAATGGAGCCCATGCCCACCAAAAGCTGGCGTGCCGGGGTATAAGACTCTCTTGCCTGCCCCTCCCTTTGCTTCTCTCCCTTGCCTCCCTTTTCTCTGTTGTCCTCTTCCCGTCCAGAAACACGATCTTCCTTTTTGTCGCTTTCTTTCTCGCTATCTATCTATTCCTTCCGTCCATTGCCATTATATCTCAAGTACCAGCCCTACTATTCACCATCGCCCATCTACCTGTCTAGCATGAAATTCCTCTCCATCCTCGCCGCAGCCACCCTGGCCTCTGCGCAGACCTCCGACTACTTCATGCGCCTTATTGGTGGCAATGAAGTTACCAACAGTTCTTTTTTGCATCGTAACTGGACTGCCAACATATCCCCTGTTGCGGTGCCGGCGCCGCTGAACCCTAAAGACCACTACTACCGCATCCAGCCATCGCCCGCACTCGATAGTGCCAGCGAGCTTGGCGCACCGCTGCTGGCCAATGGCAAGCTGACTGTGGTTCCAACCCAACCACACCCGGGTCCACTGGCATCATATCTTTCGCTGTCCCGCAACGAAAATATCGCCGACATGCTTCGCATGACCACATCAGTCTACCCTACCAGCAACAACATGGTGTTTGATGGCTGGACAGCCGTGCGCGATGCCCAGGGCCGCGCTCTGCTGCGGTACAGTGACCCAGCTAGCCAAAGCCGCTGGATTGCCGTCAAGACAAACACCACGCAGGGCTACGAAGGCTGGGCACCATGGTGGGTTGCGCCCAACGCCGAGAATATGGCGGTGTTGGAGGAGTGGGAGTGGGTGTTGGTCGACATCGAACTTGTTCCAGCTACAGGATTGGTAAACTCTTCTGCGCCGTTTGGCACGAACTAAGACGAAAAGAAGGCGGTTGACAGCAGTGCGCAAGAAAACAGTTGGACAAGTGGAGGGAGGATGTTACGGAAGGTTTCGCATGTCACCCACTAGACCTCCGCCTCTGCCTTGCATTCCTCCCGACCAGCTACCGAGCGGCCACTAGCAACGGCCATGATATGACGTATTTGACTTATGCAGTATAACAATACTTATGTAGTAATATTTAATATGATGTAATGACCATGATAGCGCTTCCCTAGCAGTAGCCAGCCAGTTTGTCGTGCCCAGTCGCCAAATACACGCAGTAACAGATCGATGTCGAGTAGCCAGCTTACTGTACTATATGGATCATGCGTATTGTGTGTGTATCTGGGAACAAATCTTTGGCGATGCCAAGCCTACCATCAGGGAAGATCGGATGACACGCAGGTAGCACGTGCCTTCCCACGCTAGCATTTGGGCACGTCCTGTCTACTCCATGAGCTCAACCGAGCAGGCAGGCAGATAAATCACAGCGCACAGCATCACCACTAACAACAACTAACTGGTAGTCTGATCATCGCACAAGCGTTGCCAAACTCCAACTACCATGCCTCGCCTAACAGGCCATGGCCCAGTTATTTGCAAATGAGGAAAGTCAAGCCGTAGCGAGCCACGGAAATGCGACCAACTAAGTAACTGAGCTAGAGCTGCCATAGGGATACTATGAACCAAGCCTAAAGCCAAGGTTAGGTCGAGAGCGACGAGGCTATGAACGAGCTTCCAACCCCAAGAAAAAAGTACACTTGACGTTCCTTTTTTTTGTTCTGCCGATTCTGACAGAATTTATCCATGCCTTAGCCGATCGCTCTTTCCCTGGTGTCGTCATTTATTAGTTAGCCAACGTTACACAAACCCCGCCAATCAAGACATCTTTTTTTCGTCACGGCCCAGGATTTTGATGCGAAAAAGACGGGAATGCCTGTTGGTGACCAAGCAAAATAGCAAGTTTAAACAAAGAAAATATGGAAGATGGATATGGAAGACATATATGAAGACAAAGAGAAGATTGGAGCACGCTCTCCCAAATCAGCAGGAAATCCAAAACCCCCAAAACAAGATCAAAAGTCTAACAAAAGGAAAGGATAAGGAAAGCTTAACCAAACACTAACAAGAGAGAATTGAACAACGAACCCCCACCAGCCAGACTGCTTCTTCCAAAGAAATGAGTGACATGGACACTTCCAGTCTGTTGAATAAAGAAAAATGGGAAAAGTAAAAAAGACTGAGGTGGCAAAAGACAATCCCCCAGAGATAGATAGATACCCTCACCTAAACTCCCTCCCTCCCATCACACCCACTCCTTTCATCGGCTACTTCTCAGCCATATAGCCCTCCGCTCGCCTCTCGGCACGGGCACATAACACACACCATCGCCCTATTCCTCGTCTACACTGCCCATGCGTCTACCACCCACACTCACACTGCCCATTCCTGTGCCAACACCAGCAGCCATTGGTGGCTTCTTGCTGCTTCCAATCTTGAGCATACTCAGCCGTTTGCGCATGCTATTCATCTTGACCAGCCCTGCACCCGCAAACGGAATCACGTGGTCTTCCGAGGCCCGAGGCTTGGATATCCAGTCCGAGCCGGCGCCACTGCTAACAGTAGCACCAATGGCTGTATGGTTGTCGTTTGGCAGAGAACCGTTTGATGTACTTGTATTGAAGTTGGAGGAATCGACATGTGACTGCTGCTCATTGTGCTCATGCGATCGGGACGGCGATGTCATGCTGCTCAAACCAAAGTCCCCGGTTCCGGCATAGAAGAAGCTTCGACGATTCTTCTTGGCTGATGCATCGGCAGCCACAGGAGATGTTGGGCCAAACATAACCGGATTACCGTTGAGACTGTGGGAGATACTAGCGCTGTGAGGATGATGGCCTTGTCGATGGCTACCAGGCACGTTTCTGTCGTCAGCACCAGCAAAATAAGGTGACTTGCTGTCATTGGGCGTCCCACTGCGAACACGCTCAAAGCTATGACCAATAGCACCATTATTGCTGCTCATTGGAGACATGGGTGCAGGATCGGAGGCCTTGCGACGGCCACTGAAAAAGTTCAACCGTGCCCCTTTACCAACACGAACCGACACGGGCCTTACAGAGTTTATTTCTGAGACTCCTTCAACTGAGCTGCGACCACCGGTGTGAAGAGTGAGGCCATTGGTTGATTCTGTGGTGGGAGACGAACGCTGCCACGGTGACGACATAAGAGGTAAAGCAAGGTCACGAAGGGGGGCTGGAGGAGGGGCGAACATGTTAATTTCTGGAGCATAGGTTGAGTCGAAATCTAGACACAGTTAGTTAGTATACTATCCATCTTCGATGCAGTGAATAAAAAAAATAAAAAAAGGGGAAAACTCACGTCTTTGCAAGTCATCGCCATGACGTGATAGCAAGTTGTTTGGGCTATTCGAAAACATCGCCAAACACTTGCGCAATATTAAGGCATGGTCTACCAGCGCCATCTTAATAGCCTTCTCGCGGGGCTGTAGTTGCAGCTCATCCTTCTCGTCTTCATCTTCCTCATCACCCACGTCCGAGTTAGCCGTGGGAACCAGCTGGCGATAACAAGAAACGCTCTGCTCCGTGGCCGTGACTGACGCCGTGACAGTTTCAAGGATCAATTTGACCGCCTCGTCATCATTGCCATTGCTTTCGGCAACTCGCTTTTCCAAGGCAGCCAGTTCCTGAGTCTTGCGAACAATGCGTTCCAACCCAGCTTCAGGCGCCGAGAGTCGGAGTTCCTCAGTAGCAATAATCTCGCTGCGGCGCAGAATCGTTGGGAAAGGCTCGGCTGTCGTGTAGATAGTCTTCTCAGCGTAGTGTTCCGAAATAGGACCCGAAGTCTGCCTGCGAATTGAAACAGAAAAAGCAGCAGGTGCCGACGACACAAGGTAGTCACGCACAACACCAGGAACCCGAGCGCGTTGGTACACATGGTGCGACAAGTCACGATGAGGGGTCACAGCCGAAATCATCAAGTACTGACCCTCCGACTCGTCGAAATCGCCACCTGTGACAATTTGCGCCGAAGGGAACTGTTCTTGCATGCGGTCGGTGAAGGCCGACGCGCGTTCCGATGCCGTCCCTTCATATATGTACTCCTTATCCCGCACAGTCGGAGGAAATCCTAGGCCCTTGTATACTACCTTGAAGTACTTGGGAACAATACGACTACTCTTGGCAATAGTCTCATAGATCTTGGCAATGGCACGTTGCGTGCGTGCCAACTTGGAAAAGTCATAAACATTCTCCTCGTATTGGACATGCAACTCTTTGTACGCGGCCAGCGCAGAGCTCCATGCTTCGCCTTCTTCAAAGTGCTTGATCATGTCAAAGTAAATGCGTTCCTTCCTCTCAAAATGCGTCTGCAAAGGGAACTCGAGATCGTCAAGCTTGGCAACCTGTCGTGTGGGGTCCCAGTCATAGAGATCAGCATGCAATCGAAGAGCAAGACCAGCCTCGGTAAAGTTACGGGCCTCGGCCTGAAGGGCAGCTAATTGATGCACGTATCGCACAAATATCTCTTCTTTATGCATGTCTCGCAGGAATTCCATCAGGTGCAACCGCTTGATAAGGTTCGATGCCTCACTAGTGTCCTCGCTGCTATGCACGGCAATGAGGAGATCAAGGAACTCATCAGTGGTAACCATTAACTCGCGCGTAGCAGCGTAGAGAGGCTCGTCTTTGTCGGCCTCAGATAGCGGCTCAAAACGATCCAAAAGCTCAAACACAAAGCGCTTATACACCACACTGTCAGCCACCGGCTTGTCCTTAAAAAAGCGGTCGAGACAATCTATTATCTCTGTCTGGATAACTGAGAGGTCCTCGCTTAGTGTCCATTCACTGACGATCATCGTCTGCAATACATCAACAGCAGTTGCCCGCAAGCCCTGGTGCACACTAAGGCAGAGTTCAACGATCGGACTAACCAAGGTTGGCACGTACTGTACTTGATAGCCGCCCATCTTGTCCACACCATATCGCTGCTTTTCTTCTTGGGTGGTTTCCCAGCCTACGGCCTGCCATGTACGTTTTAATAGAGTAGCTCCATGTTCCCGGACATCGCCAGCAATCTTCCACACGGCACGACGTTTCTGCTCGGGAAACGTCTCCAGCGCAAGAGAAGGGCTGCCAACAAGCTTTAGAAGAGTATCAAAAAACAGCTTCCAGAGCTCAGTGTTAAAATCCTCAGCTTCATCGGGTTCGGGCAAAAAGGATTCAAGCAGAATGTTGCCCACATACTGCAAAGAGCTCATGATAGCTTTGTGGTGGAATATATGAACGCTAAGCCAGTTGGATGGGAAAGCCTCGCCACTAAGGATGCTCATGTGAACACGGAGTGTGTTTTCTAGGATGACAATAAGCTCGCAGTCTGCCATTTCTAGCTGCATTCCACTGGGTGAATTGGAAAGTGCTGCCAAAATTGCGGACAGCTCCATAAGAGCCTCGTCAAAGACAATCGGCTTTTCCAGTGACCGCGAAGGGAATGGATACACCGAAGGAAACAATAACGAAAGTGACTTCTTGGTCCCCCTGGGCATGGCTTGAATGGTAAGATAGGAATCGATGATTTTAGGAATATGGTCAGGGGTCTCGTTGTTGATATGATCAATCTGGCTAGCTAGCACTGAGCAGCACAGCCTGACTTGCTCACGCCAAAGGTCGCTAGCATCTTCCGTGTGACCCCAATGTGGCGCAATCCATCGCACAGTGTTGGCGCTAAGTATCGACTTATGCTCGCTTGAAGAAAATATAGCAAGATTAGCATAGTTATGGATGAGCACTAACTTGTAGAGCACCAGTTTGCCTCTAACATCTGAGCAGGAATCCATGAAATCAATGGCGATGTGCTGAATTTCCTCAATCGAAAGCAGGCCACTTAGTTCAGGGATCCAGGTGTGAAAGTGCTGAACTGCCAGTGTCTGGCTACCAACCAGAACAGGCAGCGTATTACGCATCATGGCATCAAGAGCTTTGAAGATGGTCCGCAGCTGACGAGTGAAACTAGGGGAATTGTTGTTGATACCGAGGTGGGCTTCCTTGGCCCTTTGCTGACCACGATCATGCGTGATGAACTTGAGGAGATGGCGGACCACCTTGAAAGTTGAACGAAGCTTGCGAGCAGTCTCGGGATCACTTGGGTTTTCGAGTAGGCGAGTAAAAGAGCGCATCAGACATGGTGTTGCAAATGGATAGCTAAAGCGGGTTTCCGCGTATTGGTCAACAAGAGGACCCAAATTGAAGCGACGGTCATGCACAATGCCAAGCACCTTGACTAAAGCTGAGAATACAAGGTCCTCGTATTCTCCATTCCCATTGTATTCCAGCGGGATGCTAAACAACGCATCGAGAACGTCGTTGAGGAGCTTGACAACTTCAATTTCTGGTGCAAACATCAGCTGCTTCAAAAGGTCTGGAAGCTCCTCCTTATTGGCCTCCTTCCATTTAACCAAGCTCAGCACCACGCGGTCCTGTGAAAATTTGGTGCTGCAAAGATATGTGTACAAACAAATCATAGCCTGGGGTCCTGTGACATCTGCTTGATTGTCTTTCCCACGCGCACTCCAAGGTAAGGAAAGATAGCCACCCTTGCCAATTGGGCCAGGCAAAGGTGTTGCAGTGTGCTCATCAACCTTATATAATAAACATGAATGAGGGCCGTCTTTGCGGAATACGTTACGGTCCCACAACGGCATGTAAGCTACAGCGAATGGTGGGTTGGGTGTATCAGAAATAAAGACAACAACATGAGACTTTGGAACGTCGCTCGCGGGGATGGAAAGACGAATGGTTTGTCTCCACCGCTCACCGCGCTGGACAGCACATGATTTCCAGGTCGAGACGCCTTGGCTGTTTGAAGACGCGTATATGCAGTTATCAATGCGGTCTCCAGTATCCCGGCGTACCTCTACTGCAACTTGAAGATTAGATCCCTGTATACTGCTGGAAAGAGTCGTCGGGTTCCCGCCATATCGTGAGAGTAAGGCTTGTCGAGAAAGGGCAGCCTCATCAATCGTAAGGTATATATCTGATCGAAATTTGGTAGGAGCATTTGTAAATCCCATTTTGTTGGTCTTACAAACACCTGAAAGTACAGTTGGTGTAGATTTTATCAAGACGTCGGCATCGGGGTGGTTAAAGGGCTGGAGAGAAACTTGAATGCGCTCTCCCCGTCTTCCCTTTTCATAAGTCCCACTTGGCGAATCCATCATGTGGCGCATAATGTCATTGTAGTCGGACATGTCCTGTTTCTCGTGCGAAGACTTGGGCGGAGCAGCAGACCATATAGACATGACATGGTCCACTTCAGATTCGTCTTTTTGCTTCATGATGGAATTGAGCCTAAGGACGCCCATTCCGATAGTACGGTCGACTAATGTAGTCATAGTTGTGGACTCTGGGTAGCCCTCCATCGAACTTCGAGATTTTGAGCCGGCAGTACTGGGGGGTTTTGAGCCATCACGCGTGTGGCTGGCAGTATAAGTTTCGTTGCCAGTAGTAGGTGGGCGAGGAGATTCGGGCTGTTCGTTGAGGGGGTCGAGTTTGGGAGCAGCCGCGCTTCGAGACCGCGATTTGCTTCCCCACATGAGACTTCGGCGCATACCCTGTTTTCCAGGAGAAGAGGACGAGAGCGGTTTGGCTAAGTCTCGAAGAGAGTTCTGGGTTGTTGATCCGGATCTTGAACTAGGTTTTTGACTGACAATGGCCTGAGTAGAGCGTACTTTCGCAACCAGGAAGAGGTCGTCAGTTGTGGCCGAAGGGATATCACCAATGTCTTGGGACGAAAGATCGGTAAACAAAGTGCGCATTTCATTGCAGCCTGGCATTCCATCTATCAATCCACCCGAAGGTATCGCTGCAGAGAAACATTCGGAAATCTGGGACGCGCCACCATCTGCTGCCCTTGAAACAAGGAATAGCTCTATAGTTGTATCCTCGGCTGAGACACCAACAAAGCCTTGTACCTTGACTAGAAGATGATGAAGGGAGTTGAGTTCAACAACAGGCTTTGGGGGGTCGTCTAGCAAGCTCATAATGGCCTGGAGATTGGTAATTTTTACAACCGAGTCATCACCAGTAAGAATGCGGCCCCGCTGATCAGGATCACGGACAATCACATCACTTCCACAAAGTTTGTTGACGCGAACCAGGTCCCATACTGTTTTTTCACGAAGAGCCTCGTACTCGCTATCTGTCAAAACGTTGTGCAGATACTGTTGTCTGCTAAGGCTGAGTGAATTGACCAAGGTGTAAAGTTTGTCGAGTCGGGAATATTCGCGTGCAAGAAGCAGTTCGTGGAGATTTGTGGATTGCCATTCGCGCAGGCACGATGCGATTTCGTCAATAAGAGGCTCGGAAATGGACGTCGGTGTTTCATCGCCAACTTTGAGCAAGGGCACAGGGGCAGCCGGTTTGGGTTCTTTTGGGTCGCGCTGAACAGGAACAGACAGTTTTCCAACAGCACCGTTTGGTAAGCTACGGAACGACTGCCGCAGTACGGTTGTTGGTGAAACAATGGTGGATCTAACACTCGCGGGGTTTTGGGCAGTTATCGTAGCGGTAGTGGCTGTCGTGGCTGTGACGGTGCTATTTGCCGTGGGATTGCTGTTCTTGCGCTGAGAGGAAGAATTAGAAGCTAGGCCACTCTTTGCAGAATCACTCCCAGTTGCTGCTCTGCTGGGCGCTCTAGAAGAATCGCAGTCTTGATTGGGGGAGTCGATTGCAGGAGCTTCGATGTTGGTGTCGGCAGAATTATGCACCTGGCTGTCGTCAAGATCCTCGGCCTCACCCAATAGCTCCCTAACTTCTACACAGCTCCGGGGAAATATCCCGCTAAAGACACGGGCTTCCAGAGTTTGTCCTTTGACAGATGTCAATCCCGAAAGCAGGCTTGGAGGGGCAACCAAGTACCCCCTTAGCCAGTTACCATCATCAGTCTCTTCAATTATGTACAGCTCATCGCCAATCTCGAGGGGGAGATCTGCAGGGTCGGAGGGTTGAAAGGGAAATGTGGCAATGGCAAAAGCGATTCGAGGAAGTGGTTGCCACAGCATGATGGCTAAATTTTCGGGGTGCTTCCAAATGGTACGTCGAGGGGCTTACGATTGTGGTGATGCTGCTGTATTTTGAAGCTTTGTTGGTGGTGAAGGATATAGCGAAGGGTCTGTTCTTGGCACAGTGTACATCTATCGGCCAAGTATCGCAAGGGGTTATGGGATAAGGTTTTAACGGAAGGGGTATCGTGCGTGTAGTTTTTTGAGTCTGAAGACGATTCTCAGGACTGTCCAGGAAAAAAGAGCAGAAATAAAAGATCGAAAAAATAGAGAGAAAAAAAGAGAAACAATAAAAGATCAAGAAAAAAGGGCAAGAATAGGGCTCAGAAAAGAAAGACGAAGAAGTGAAAAGAAATCATCAAGCATAGACTGTAAAAGAGAGAAAAAAAAAAGTCAGGAGTAGTTCGGGTTTGGTTCTTGGCTGAAAAGAGCGAGCCAAAGCAGACGAACGACAAAATGCACAGCAACGCAGCAACAAGGGAATAAAAAGTGAACAACTTACAAGCAAAGTCGAGCCAGCAAACTTCGGAGCCAAGAAAGATGATGGAAGGAAAGATGAGATGTTTGTGTTGCAGATCGAGAGGAAGGGGAATGGAAAGAGTACAGAGTAGATACAGAATAGATACGTTTCAAGAAGCCGAGAAATGGCTTCCTCGCAGTCACAACTTCAGACAAATAGAAGCAGGAATGTATTCCTTTTGAAAGACGAAAAGGGTATTGGGACACCCAGTCGAAGTGGCAACCTTACCTTGGCAACAGCATGAAGAAAGATAGAAGGACTAAAAGCTAAAAGCTAAAAGAGCAAGCAGCCCAAGCAAGCAAAGCCAGAGCCAGAGCCAAAGCACCAAGATCGAGACAAAAGGAAGGGAAAAAAAACAAATGAATAAATGACGAAAATAAAAATAAAAGAGTTGGAAAAAGGAGCTAGGACCTTGCCCAAAAAAGGTTAAACCAAGAAGGTGAACCACGCGGGAGTCACAACGAGCGTCCCACGTCTAGATGCCACCATTGATTGGGTTCTCTGCTTTGGGCTCACTGGCTCGCTCGCACAGACGGGGCAGATGAAAGACGGAGAAAGACGGAGAAAAACGAAAGAAACACAGAACGGACGAAGATACAATGCCAGATAGAGAAATAAGAAAGGAGATGGGTTGAAGTAAAAAAAAAGAAATAAAAAAACTGTATGGGGACGGACAGACTGCGACAGGAGCGATTAGGGTTTGAAACAAAGGGTCGGAGATAACAAGAGAAGAAGGACGAGAAGGCGAGAAGATGAGGACGAAGAGACGGGGAGAGCACGAGAGAAAAGAAAAAGAAGACGGAAGCAGTGGAAAGAGAATAAACGAAAAGCGGAAGTTGTGGCTTGACCCTTCGGTTTGGCTATTGCCTGGTCAAATGAGGAAGAAAACGAACGAACGAACGAACGAACGCGCGTGCCAGCAATCGCAGCAGCAGCAGCAACAACAAGAACAGCAAGAACGGAATCAGTAAAATAGAAAGAGCAAACAAGACACAAACAGCGCCGGCGATAAAAGTTACTACAGGAAGGAACGCCCTGGATGCTGGTGATAGCTTTGCTCTCTTCTGCCTCCCCTAGAAACGAGAGTACAATGCGACCCATGTATACGTATGTACCGTACTTACACACATACACCACCGATGTACAGACATGCATGCGACATGCATAACTGAGCTCAGAACGGACATTTACGTACCGCTGGCTAGTACTGATCTTCCAGGGGCTTGCCCTCCCAAAGTCTGGATATATTCTTCCAGCCTAAGCCAATACTTGGGCCATAAATCTACTGAGGAAATAGAAAACGGCGAAAGACATCACACGAAGGAGAAAAAGAAAATGAACAAGAACAAGAACAAGAAAATAACGAAGAGGCCCCACGTTCATCCAATACATCCGGCTTTCATCATGTTTGGCATAGTTACAGCCGCGCTGAGATTTTCTTAAGGGGATGGTGTCAGACTAGACAGACGCACGCACACATGTAAACAGACAAGAGTCAGTGCTTCAGGATAATATGCCCAAGCAGACCACCCCTAAGGCGGGCTACACGACACAGCATTGGGGTTGGTTGGCTGTATCACTTGTTGCCACCATGTATCCTGTATTGTACCTGTGTTGTACCTGTGTTGTACCTGTAACCGTGCATGTATGATATGTACATAGCCGGATAAAACCTGTTCTTTATAGGGGCAGCTACCCTGGAGGTAGGGGGGGGGGGGGGAGCATTGGGGTGACGGGGTCTTGAGGGACAGTGCAAAAACCAGTGCCAAGACTTTTGGACAATGGCTGAGGACGAACGAAGAACAATGGTTACATGATGGTAAGCTGAGCGAGTGAGCGGGGAGTTGGCCTCCTGTAAGGAATATAAAAGCATGTAATACGGAGATGATAAAAGGGCATTGAGAGGCAGAAAGAGACTAGTATGTTGTCTCTTGTGTTCTTCTCCCTTTGCTGTACCACCCAGCTCCCTCACCGCTGTCTGTTACCATCTCCGCAGCATCATGTTACAAAAGGTAAAGAAAAAGGGAAAATTAGAAAAGGAAAAAAAAAAAGAAAAAAAAAGAAAAAAGAACGCAAAAAGAACGCAAAAATCCTACACAAAAATCATCCGGAACAAAAGCAACAAGCCCAAGACAAAGCGCAAACTGGACTCGGTGCACACATCCACCTCCCCTCCCGTTGTCTCAGATGCCGCCACAGAACAAAAGGACGCAGCCCATACTGTGGCGTTTGCTATGCCCGTTTATTTGTTCCTTTCCTTTTAGCCTCTAGCTCAGCCACAGCCTGCCCAAGTTAGCAATACCAATCAAACTCGACCAATCCGCTGTCCAACATACAGTAGCGTGCTACCCCCCCGAGGCGGGCTAATATCAGGGGTAAGTTAATTAGCAGCACCCGCTAGCTTGCCTACTTGCCCATTGTCGGTCGGCTCCTGGATTGTGCTTTTGTGCTTTAGTCTATCCCAAGCTCTCGTTTTCATTAGCTCGAGGTAGCCCTTTCTTTTACAACAAAAACTTCCGTGTCCTTGACACAGCGGAAAGCAAACAGAAAGTAATGTGGCAGCTAAGTGAGATCGGCCACCCAAGTAACAACTAACACAAAATTTAAAAACTCTGGAGCCTGGAGCCTGGGTTGATTTGATAAACCCTAGCTGGGCCGGCTTCATTAGCTTCCCGAAATTTCACGTCTGTGCGGATCGCAATTAGCATGCAGTCACTTTAGATGAGACGAGGCAAGAAACCCAGATTGGAACGCCTCCCTTGGATTGCTCTTTTCTTCTTTCCCTTGCCATTGGTTCTCATTCAATCTCGTTCGTGTCAAACCTCAACCTTTATTTCGTCTTAGTTCAGCGTTCAAGGGCCAGGGCTGGACTACTTAGGGGAACCTAATCTATTATAGGATGCTGTGTATAAGAAGTCCTGCTGGGGTTTGGACCTGAAATTGAACGTATTTAACGTTTAAGAGAACTCCTCAAATCAAGCGTAGGCGGATCGACTACTCGCCTCGAGAAGCACGAAAACCAAGAACGCTAGGGTTGACCATGAATTTCTTTTACGTCTACTGAAATCGCCAATATCAAACGACGCCGGACTTGTTACCAGCCGAAATTGACGCTCTTCAGGGCTGACCACGGGTTTTAGGCAGGAGAAGCGCCTATGCTTCCAAGCAAGCTTGTCACTCGCCTTCCTCCTGTAGTCGTCTCAAAGCAAAGAAAGAAGGAAATACCCAGAAATACCCCAAGCCTAGAAGTGGGACTAACCCTCAAATTTCCCACACATTCGTTCCTCTGGAAAACCTGCCACGCTTCCTGAAGCCATAGAGATTACGAAAACAAGACGGCAATGTCCAGTGCAGCTTGGGGAAACCCTTCCAAAGACGAGAAAAAAAGGCATGGACTACGTGAATACTCAAAGTTTAGTCTCGAGTGTGAAGATGACTCCTTAAGTTGGCGATCGCGAAAGATGTCGTGAAAAGGGGGGCGAGGCCACGACGAGGTTACCCCCCCAAAGTTGGGTAGGCTCTACAGATCATTGCCATAATCCATGATGGAGTCAAACAAAAAGAAGAGAATGAAAAACGCTCATCAGTGTTATAAGCGTCGTCCTCTAGCAGCCCGAAAGAAGGGAGGCACCAGACCTCTAAGATACCCCCCAAGAGTTGTAAGTAAGTGAGCTTGAACTTGAATCTGTTTATCGTCTACGGGAATCACTGAGACTAGACGACGTCGGACTGGCTACCGGAAGACTTGACCCTCTGCAAGGTTCACTAAGGAGAAAAGGAAAGGAAAGAACAAAAAACAAACAAGCAAGTAAACACAGTAACCAGGACGATAGAAACAATACAAAGGAGAAGTAGAAAGAAAAGCACAATGTAGCTCGGCACTCCCACTTCTGAGAAAACACACCTCTCGCCGTCCCGTCCCGTTTCACGTGCCAACTCAAAAAACCCTCCACTTAGGGCCCAGTTTCTCTGTCAGATATCTGCAGGTCTTGGGCTGATCACAGTCTGAGGACCGGGCACCGTATCTCTCTATATTCACATGGCTGAGCCGCACGTGATAGTCTTCGAAGCCGCCGTGCCCGGAGCGTGCTGCTAGAATTCGGCCGGCTGTAGCCCTGTGAAACCCCCTTCATCCAGCCGATGTCATAAGGCTCCGGTTGGGTCAGCGCTCCACCAAGGTGTCTGATCTCCGGGCAGCTGTTTATCATCCAGTGGCGGAATTCTGCTTTGAAGGCTTTGCTCCTCCATTTTCTTGCCGCTGTCAATGACATTGTCAGCTTTGGAACCATAAGGTCTTCAGTCGCCGCTCTAACTGCCTTGAGGGCAGCAACCGCTTCCGCATCCACCACTTCCCGGTACGGGTACTTTTCGTCGGTAGTAGACGGCCTAGTCTGCACTGATGTCTCCATCACTATTCTGTGAGACCTCCGAGTAGACCCATCTTGCACCCCGTGCCTTGGCTGCCTCTTCCTTCTCAGCTTTTCTGCCAGCAACTCGGTTGGTCCCTGTTGGTCTGACCGAAGTTTTGTCGAGTTCCTGATCGGGTGTGATAGCAGGACCTCCGCCTTATCGATGCTCCCATCTATTGTTGTCAGGTGCGTCTTGAAGCTTAGGCTAGTGTCCCAGATGATGCCGAACCATTTTATTTCTTTCTCCGGGCTCAGGATCCTTCCATTTGGGAGTCGCAGCCCTGTATTCATGCTTGGGAGCTTACGGCTGGCTAGTGTACATATGCATGACGCCTATGTTGCTTCAATCTGTCCGCAGCTCATTTTCTCTGCACTGCTCGACTGCCGCCCATTGTCCTCCTTACTGGAAGCTCTCCTTCGACCGAGAGGCTAGCTTTATTATCTGACGGGAAAGAGCTTACCTATTTTCACAGGGACTCTGGCTACCGTTATTTCTACAGGCGAGTTGCCCGTCTGCTCTTCTTAACAACGAGATTGTGAACACTAGGGTATTGTATTGTATTGTATTGTATTTATTAACATCTACCTACTGTTATTTCGCAGTAATACGGCGGCGTGTTCCGGACAGAAGCTGCTGGTTGATGTCATCTTCCAGTAGCATCCGGGCGGTCAGCAGTTGCAGGTTTGCTTA
>MKGM01000269.1:0-16390 GCA_002018265.1 Ceratocystis harringtonii | reverse complement strand
AAACCAGTGCATTTCCATTGGTAACCAGCTCCACCCTCAATCACATCCCAACGCTGCATAGACACGCAAGTAGAAGCATTCGCCTTTTCCAAGGCCCCAAGAACGAAATACAGGCACCGAGTGAGGCGTATATGCTAATTAGTTTCTTTCATTTGGTGTCCTCTTCCCCGTTACAGTAAAGCTCGGCACTTGAGTGTTTTCGTTCTTCAGGCCCAAATATTTTTGTCTCTAGCATAGATGCTTATTGTGGTACCTAAAAAACCAACACCAATTCTATTTTTTTTGATCCCAAGTACTTTTGTTTTAGTCCCCGGGAAGCCAACCTGAAAGAAGAATAAGGGAAAGAAAAGTGAATCCCATAAAGGCTCTCAAGATCTCTCGTTATAATCAGGAACCAAAAACAGAGAACAAAGACATAAAAAAGCAAGCCCAAGACACATGATGAGGGAGGAGGAGATGGGATGGGCAACCAAGAGGGCACCACCAAGAAATAAAGCAATAAAGAAAGGCAAAAATAGAAAAGGGAGAAAAGCAAGATACAAAACGAAGATGGCAGAAAAGCAGAGAGTAGAGCAGAAACAAGAAATTTTGATCAACAAGCCATGAAAACTCCGAGCAACGCGCACACCATCTACCTATGACTCGAGGAGAGACAAAAAAGAAAGCCCCCAGTCCCTTTTTGTTTACGCCGCCTTGGGCAGCAGATTGTCGCGGACGGCAAACATCTTGGCACTGACGTTGGCGGTGAAGCCGTCGACCTGCTTAGCGTACTGCTCGACCTGCTTGGCGTTCAGCATGCCGTCTAGCTTGCTAGGCTCCTGGGGCAGCTTGAACAGGCGCTGCCACTCATCCTCGGCCAGAGGGGGCTGCTTTAGCATGGCACGCGTGGCATTTTCCTGCTTGCGCTTGGTTTGCCACTGGGTGATCTTGGCCTGCTCGCGGGCGAGCTGACGCTGGTAGAACTGGAAGTTGTTCAAGTCCGTGTAGTGAGACTCGATGCTTTCTAGAAGTAAATCGCACGTCTTCTCCAGGAACGGGTCGATGGTTAGATCAAGGTTATCGATGGAAGAGTAAGGAGGTAGCTTGATGGGACCGTTCTCAATTTCAGCGAGCGAGCGGGGCTTGGGGATATCGCCGGAGGTAATATTCTGAGGGATCTGGTGGAGGAAGGTGGTCAGGAGGTGGGAGTTGTGGACAACAATGGGGACCTCGACCAGCATGTCCTTAAAAGACATTTTGGACTTTTGAAGACTGGCGATTGATTGAGAGATTTGGTTAGCAACTAAGGACTAAGAGCTAGGGCTACAAGAAGCACTGGAATCACCGCTTTGTTTCCCAGATAAAACTCACGTTTCAGTGGTGAACTTGTTCTCCTTGTAGGCAGCCATAAAAGCCGGGGTAAGGCGGAATGCCCGAAGGTTCAGTGTGCCTTGGGAGCTGCGGCTGACATCATGGACAAGGGCAATGGCCGACTGGTTGTCCTTTTGGTAGTGGTACTGGTTTTCAATCAGGGAAAGATTGAAAAAGTTGCCCATGGTAGCGCTAGTGTACCAGCCAATGGCATTGGCATCGATATTGACCTCCTTCAGTTTAAGAATCATATCATTCTGGTAAGCAATGACGCTCTTCTGACGAGGAGCTGCGGAAGCCTGAGCCGAAGAGTCAGAGTGCTCGGGGCTGTTAGATTCGACGGATGGGAAGGGGAAAGAGTTGGTGATATCGAGGGTGGCCTCGGTATCCAGACCAACTAGAGCACCGGTGACGGTTGTGGGAAACGAGGAAGAGCAGTGCTTGGCGATCTTCAGAATGACCTAGTAAGTGAGAGCGAGGGTATTAGCAAGGAGACTATGATTCACATACACGGGTATACACGGGTGCATAGAAAAGCGGTGGCGTAGTGTTGGAGGCCAACGAGTGGGTAGATGAGGCAGGCTTTCGTCTGGCCTGGCGTGGGGCCAAACATCGACATCATCAACGGGGGCGGGCGGGGTGTTCTTACAAGAGCTTCCACCTGCACCGAGACGGTAGGCGCCGAATCCTTAGTAGCATCAGCCATATTTGCGGTGTAGAAAAATAAAATAGAGAAATAAGATGTCGGAGACGGAGAGGAGCCGGGGTAAATCAGGTCGGTGAGTCGGGAAGTGGAAAGGTGGAAGGTTTGGAGCCGTTACTGTAATTGAAGTAAAAGCTCGTTGAAGTCCAAGACACGAAGTCAGAGAGTCAGAAGGCAGCAGGGAGGGGGGAGGGTGTTTGGTTAATTTGATCGCAATGATAGTTGGCGATTCGATTTTGAGATGTTGTCTAACAGTAAGAAATTTCGTAGATTTGTGCGGCTGCCCCTCTGCGTTCGACTCACCGCCCGGCAGAATTTAGGCTTGTTCAGCGTATAAAGGCCTAAAGCCCCGCGAGTGGCAGAAGCTTAGGTGTACAGTGCGAGGGTGGATAAGTATGACTTTTGCACTATTGCCTGTCGCTTTTACACTTTCTACCATTTAGGTACAATGCGAGGCGTTGAGACATACTGCAAGCAGTATACATCATGCACACACACACACACACACACACATGCACACGTACACTTGAACACATATACACACAGGTTTGTGCGGCATGCCCGCTGCTAAAGCAACTCCCAGGCTTTAATGTGGTAAGTTTATATGCCTATCCAAGCCCCAACAGAAACAATATAGACAAACAGGAAGCTCTTCAGCTTTATGAATGCCCTGGGACTAAAACTTGCTCAAACCCCCATCCAGTCAGTCCTTTCAGTACTGTAAACTCATAGCACTCAATTCGGAACCATTCATACATTGGTGTTCCTAGCTTTATTGCTTTGCGGTGATACTGGCAATGGGCTGCTTTGGCTGCATTGTCGCGGTTACTCCATAGACAGGTTGCCAGGTTTCGCTTTTCGGCGTCGGGAAATCCGTACCAGTACCTAAGAGACCGACGCAAAATGTTAGAATTTTAGAATTTCCACTTGGCTAGGTAGCGTGGGTTGAAACGATTATACTTACTTCAAAATGCCAAGTTTGGTTGCCTCGACGTGAGCTGCTTTGTCCAGGTCGCCCAGGTCGGTGTACCTATCCAGGTTCTTGAGCTTGGAACGAAAGGCTACAATAAATTGTGTCTGTTTGGTGAAGCTTGGTGCCCGAGATCCTACAATCTCCCGGAGATACTCGAGTGTCTCTTCAAAGTTGAAGCAGTCGAGATATGAGGCACTGGCATAGTCTGGGCGCTTGCTTTCGAATATCTCCAAGGCAAGCACTATGCATGCCTGCTGCCAGTCAAGGGCCCAGAGGTCGGTTTGGTGGTCGGCTTCTTTGTATGGCGAGTTGCAGATGTACCGTTCGTCTTCAGGGACAAAGTCTCGTGGGGTCAGAGTTGACGGGTCTTGAGATGGGTTTCGGATGCTCTTGTCGGCTCTATCCGTGCCATATTTTTTAGCTGCTGCGTCGTATCTGTGGGTTATTTTGCGCGGCTGGCTTACCTGCTTCTCCGGCGTGGTAGGGTCTTGACTGGAAGTCGAGATAAGCTCAAGATTGGCTCGTCTATACCTGTCATTGTGAGGTGGATTGGTATCTGTGGTCGGCTACTAGAGATGGTGTAGTAGTAGATCTGTGAGTATATGAATGGTTGTATGAACCGCTGAGAGCAAGATGTAATATACACTCAATATAGGAAGAAACAAAAAAATATTGTTCTCAAAAACCTGCCCTAGAAAGCACGCCGTGTCTAATTTACCAGATGCCCCCGAGTAAACTAAGGCAGTTCCAGGGTCGCCCGGCACAAGAAGCCAAAACAACTAACAGCCATCGGCCAGCCCACCCTGTGCTGATTTCGGATTCTCTAGTAAGTCCTCATGCTGCTTCTCGTGTGTACTTACCCCAAAAGACAGCAAAACAAACAAGACATACAATTACCTAAACTGAGACTAGATCGACTAGACATGAACGAAGACACACACACACACACACACACAGATACACAGCGGCGGCGAAGGAGAAACTACTCTGAATGCACAAGTTGATGAGGCAATGACGCAATCTGCGATTTGATATTTCACTGCACGGGGGAGCACGTTGCATATTGTAAGCAGGTGTCCACCACTTACCAGACACTATATTTGTGTGCTTTATTTTCTTTCTCGCCGCTATTGCTAGTTGCCAGCGAACAGGATTAGTGTGTAAGAGAAAGGGGGCGAGAAGGAGAAAACAATAATTAAGACCGAAGGGGATACCAACACCAAGGATAAGACAAAGGAAGAGCAGTTAGACTTTGTATTTACAACTAAAATGGCGCCAGGAACCTTGAAGATGGCGACTTATAGCAGGGAGGAGTTTATGGTGCAGCTAGGATAAATTTGGTTCATGTCCAGGCTTATGGCTACACTGAGCCCATATTGTACTGGGTATATTGCATCTTCTTATTGCAAATAATGATCATTCAGTCATAATTCAAGTATAAAACTGCATGGCAGCCTGAATTTCAGGTTAAAGTCCCTGCGTGACGGTACTTGGCTGTCGTAAGACATACCATGCCGTCTTTAATAGCGGAATCCAGCCACAGCGTTGTGCAGCAGCAATAGCAGTCATTTGCACACTGGGATTTCTACTGTATGTAGGGACCAGCGTTAGCAAACACTCCAATAAAACGAGTGCTGACGTGCGATATTGCGTTCCCTCGGGGACGAAGAATAGAAAACTACCGCCACAGGCTGGGGATTCATAGGGCTCCAAGAAAACCTAGCAGAAAGGTGCCCTCAGGCGGCCATGAAGAATGTTCGACATGGCTCCCCATTTGTAGAACCCGGCCTCCCAAGCTAGATATCTAGCCACGACATGTTTTTGACTGTTTGCTAGGCCTTGAGCTAGAATCTGCATGTGTCTAAAGTAGCTTGTTTCCCTAAAACCCGCTCACTTCCGCCCACTACCAAAGTTGATTCGTTTGCGTGGGTGGCTTGTATCGGCTTCGCTATCATCATCGTTTACGGCCACGACCTTCTTCTTCTTGCCGGCCTTTCCAGACGATGGGGCAGGCCCCGTTGCAGTGGTAGGTGTTGCGTTGCCGGATTCTAGCTTATATGCGGTCGGGGTTGCGGCAAATGATGGATTAGAGGATCCAGGGGTGGCGTCCTATAGAGAGAGTGAGAGAGTTAGTCAAAGGCCAAATATTGGACTTGGCGTTCCCGAGAGGCCGGGGAGACATACACCAGTGACCACAGGCCTATAGGATATGGACGAGCGGGAGAACACGCGATTAGCATCAGGCGCGTTCTGCTTTTTGCGTTGCGCCGCCGAGTTGATTCCTTTTATGTACGAGTCAAAGCCGAAGATAATGTTGCCGTTGGGTGTAGCCTCGAGATAGTTCGTTTCCTTCTGGGCAATAGTCTCTTCAACAGCAGCCTAGGATTGGATGACAATTAGGGGTTTATTCTCCCAGAAAGCGATGGGCAGTACAGCTACAGCCGGTCGCATCCCATTTATTTGGCGGAACTCACCAGCTTCTTGGCAATTTGACGCTGCTTTTCAATCAGGTCACGGAGACGAGCCTGTTCTTTGCGGTACTCCGTCATGGAGGGCATGGTGCCTGTTCCAACCATTTTTGGCGGCGTTGCGTGTGTGCGTAGTGAATATCTGCGCGCTTGTAGATAACAGATGATGGGCTTGGTGAGATAGAGATGGTTGGCGCTCGTCAGTATGGCGTTGGGTCTCTATGTCGCATCAAACTTGGAGCCTTGTCGCAAGCATGATCAGATGGCAACATGAATGGGTGGGCTGTAGAGATTAGGGGTGTGCAAAATAGCTTATGATTATCCCGACAAATAGCCGAAGTATTTCTTCTCTATCCAGCCACCAACTTTAAATCCTTCAGGCTAGCGTTACACGGTTTTGCCTTAGGTATTAAGCTGCTGTTGCAACGCCAGCAAAGCCATACCAACCACATTAATTTTGCGTGTCGTGCATGAAGGCTGTAGCTCAAAGCGCGTATGTACGTGTCTTGGGGACATTCCAAGCCCTCGTAAGCGCCTTTAGTCTTGTGTATATAAGGAGACCTGTTCGTTGGTCAGCTGCTGGAGGAATTTCACACCAAACTTTTTCTTTGCAATATTTTTACGTCTTTTCCGTACTTGCTCTATTATCGCTTGCTTGTCTGTGCTCTTCAATTCTTTTACGTCATGCGCTTCAATTACCTTCTGCTTACCCCGGCCCTCCTTGCCGCCTCTTCGGCTGTTGCCGTGCCTGCTGATATCGCTGCCACATCCTCAACCTCATCGTCCTACCCAATCATCCCCATCTACCCCACCTCGCGCACGCCCACTTCTCTACAAACTGTGATGGTCACTAAAACTATTGATGTGGGATCCGATGCATCATCCTCCAGTCCTCCAACTCCTACTACATCTGACCCTAATGACTATTCGGTGGTTCCAATTGAGGGTCTTCCCCCTGCAACTACTCTCACAGTCACGGTGCTTAAATCAGGCACATCAGTGTGGACAGTGACACCGACGCCAGAAACTGGCCCTATAGGCTCAGGAACCGGGTTCTCATTGCCGAGCTCGACAATGCCTGTGGTTGTTTCTGCTGCTTCGCGCGTTTCGCATGTGTGGTCATTATCTGCCGTGATTATGGCAGTAGCGGGTGGTTTGCTGGCTACACACTGGTGATGACTGGGCGAGCGCTCTGCATGTGGTTTGGGTGATTATAGCAACATATAGAGACGGGACATTTGCCGGATAATTAGTTACGAATTACGACTCAATACAACTTTTTTTTTCTTTCCTTAATTCCCTGCTTTCTTATTCTCTGTCACCCACCTTCTACTGGCGGCCTCAATCGTGATACAAGTGTATCACGTGTACACGATCTATGGAGGCACAAGAGTCCCTCAAAAGGCCCTTCAGGCTTGGTACATACGTATACATATGTGTACATTGCACCCGCACCCGATTCATCACAATCCTTCACTGCACTGCATAGGTCTGGCCCAGGTCATGTACGCTCAGTGTACAAGCGAACATGTACTATAACCTTGATGAGAGCCCCCGTGATGAGAGAGATGTGGTGGTTACCCCTCACGACTACGACTACCTATTACCACTTATATACTTCCATAAACGCTAAACTTCTTTGTTTTGCTTCTGCTGTGGCTTGTCTGTCTTTTTGCATCTCATCTTCTTGCCTTGTTCGTGACGGGACTCATAAACTTAGCAGTGTCTGATGCCCAGTAAATAGAGCAGATCTTGGGCCATCTTCGTTTTTAGTAAGTGTTTGTATATGCGTGGTAGGCCCTCTCTCCCTTCTCTTACTAGCTATCATACTGATGCCTATATCATCAGCCAACCAAGCCAATAAACCAGATACGAAACAATCATGCGAGTCCGGCCAAATATACCGCTTACTTTTCTCGGCCTCGTCAGTTACTCCCACACAACCATGGCTTCTACACCTTCGGAGTTTACCTCGGCTTCCACGGCTCAGGCCCAGCTTGAGGGTGCCCGCTGTTCCCCCGAGGGCCTCTGGAACTGCATGACGACGTCCTTTCAACGCTGCACAAACGGCGCTTGGTCAGGACCAGTGGCAATGGCTCCCGGCACCGAGTGCTATCCTGCTGGCGATACAGTAGAATTTCAAATTGGCTTCTCGAATGGCCATGGTAGTGGAGTAGAGAACTGTGCGTCGATGGTAGATACGGAAACGACAACAGCGATAACAGCAACTGAGTCGGCCGAGGTTGATATGCCGTCTTTGACACCCTACTTGCTTCCATCTTCTTGGGCTTACTCAGAATCATCGCCTTCGATCTCATCGCTGTCATTGTCGTCGTCGTCGTCGTCGTGGACATCCACATCGGCAAACACTTTGGAACGGGAAACCACAACGCCTACGGCAACTGTTCAAGCAGACTGGGGTGAAAGGAACTACGAAGCGAGTCTTGATGTAAAGGTGCTGGTGGGGATTGTGGCTGGTATGTTGGCTGGATGGGTTTAGGAAAGGGCACAGATCGGCGAAGACTGATGATAGGTCGAAGTTGAATGAGCGGCAAAGTTCAAGCAAGCAAGAAGTCGCGGCTTGAATATCAATATGTGGAAAGATGACTAATGAGAGAACTTGGCTAGTTTGTGAAGCTAAATTCCAATTGAGGAAATTGTCAAGGGTTTTATAGCCAGACTATCTGCGCACATGGACGTGGTATAGAGTGAATGTTTTTCTATCTTTCCCGCATCACCTTCAATTCCTAAGCATAGCACCTCCAAACAGACGTATCACCCGATCAAAAACACTGTCAAAAGCTTCAGGCAACGCACCTGTCCTTGCCCAAGCTATTGCATTCCTCGTGGGAAAGAAAACTTGGTAAAAACACCTAGAGATATGCTTAGGGCGGTGAGCTCGTAAACTTTTGATTTCTGTATAAGAGCCTACAGAGACAGCACTCCAGGTGCATGCGTATTGGGTTTGACCTTAAAGCTGGTCTTACGGACACTCACTGACCTAATGCCACATAACCATAATCAAAAGAGATAAGCGCAAGAAAGCAAGAAAGCATACAAGCCTGTTTGCACTGTTTGGGGCGAAAGGGGGATTTTCCTACAAGCTACTCATCACAGTTTGTCACACAAGACATGCAAGGCGTGTCATGTGTGCAAGCAGTAACCCAGGAATGTGTAAAATAGACTTCCAGGGCAGTACATAGCAGCAAATCGCACGTCTGAATCTGAAAAAGGAATTTGTGCTCGCCTTAATTCTTCACCTCTGTCTTTGGTCCAAGAACAAGGATAGGATAGACCGAGCACCAGCTCCATGATGAGCCCACCATTTTCGTGTTGCTAGATGGGATATTTGTTCCTGATAGAGTAGAAGGCAGTATTTGACCTCTGATAAATCTAGAACTGGTAAACACCCAGATGTCTAAAGAAAGCAACCTAAGCAGCATGAGACATACAAGAACCCACTTGGAGCCAAGGCATTCATGCTAGCTGAAAAGGGCTGTGCCAAGGGGGGGGTTAGAGAAGAGCTGGGTCTCTGCTGAGTGACTCTCTGTAGCGCCTTGAAGATTTCAACAGTGCTAACTAGGGCTAGTTAGGGTTAGATACAAACAAGGCAAGAATGACATCATTTTCACTTAAAAAGTTTGCACAGCCATGCTTCTAACGGCCCATAACCCTGAAGGTGTAGCCCTCAGCCATGATTCGATCGTGTGTATGCCTTGTATTTTTGTTTCCTGGGGCACAAACAAGACTAAAGAGTCAAGCATATGCAGATAAAGGCAGATATTGGCGTTGGTGTGGCGCTGCGCCACTCGTTGACGACGCGGCCCGGAAAAGCAGGTTGTTTTATAAGCTTAAGGCCTAATGACGGACGGCTTCAAGGTGTTTGTGAGTGGGGTTAGAGTTGCAGCACAGAAGAATAAAAGAGGCGGCAGCAACATTTGGCTGGCCTGCAAATACATTAAAGAGGGGGAAGAAAGAATGGGCGTCGTTTGATCTTAGTGATTCCAGTAGACGTTAAATATATTCAAATCAAATCGAGGGGAAAAAAGGAGAACAAAATATAGAAATAAAACCATGCTACATACAGAGTTTGCACTTACTGTCGTAGTGACACTGCACTATTTATATGTTGTGCTTGGCATTCAGATGAGGAAATGAGGGGAAGCCCGTCATACTAAGAAAAATAGTATACGGAATTATTATTATCAATAAATTTGATTATAATATAGAAAAAAAAAAGCTAAGCCGGGCAACTCAGTCAGCTGCCTAGAGAAGACCAAGAACGGGAGGATGAGGCCCATCAGCAATCAGCAGTACATATAGCGACGGGTAGCCCAGGCCATCGATTCGATTTTCTTGGTTTTCACTCCATCTTTTGGTACTTCTAGACAGATTATACATATAGTTGCCCTATTTGCAGACAGCATGGCCTACCACTACCCGCATCAAGGTTACGGCCAACAGCCCCAGTATCCTCCCCAGGGCCAGTACCCACCCCCTCCGCCATCAGGCCAATATCCTCCACACAACCAACAGTATGGCCAGTACCCGCCGCCTCAACAAACCCAGTATGCGCCCCCACCTGGCCCCCCGCCTAGCCAGCCTCAGTACGGTGCTCCTCCTGGACAGTACGGGGCCCCAGCCCAATACGCACCTCCGCCTGGACCCCCCAGCCAGTACGGGGCACCCCCTCCAGGCCAATACGGTGCTCCCCCCCCTGCCCCATACGGCACCCCCAGCTACGGAGCACCGCCTCCCGCCCCATACACAGCGCCTGCTGGGCAGTACGGACATCAGCAGCCCATGCCTGGCGGCGGTTACCCCCCATATGTTCCGGCCGATCAGCCGTCTTTAGGCTACGGAGCGCCCCAGGTGATTGCATGGAACGCGGACCCCGTAGCCAGTGCGTGCCGTAAAGCTATGAAGGGTTTTGGCACGGATGAAAAGGCGTTGATCCGCGAGTTGGCCGACAAGGACCCGCTCCAGATCGAGGCTATAAAGCAGTCCTTTGAGCGGCAGTTCCAGCGTAACCTGATGAAGGACGTCGAGAACGAGACTAGTGGTGATTTTCAGTTCGTACTGCTAGCTATTTTACGCGGGCCGTGTCTTAACGATGCCTACGAGCTGCACCGCGCGATCGTCGGAGCCGGCACCAACGAACGTGCGCTCAATGATGTGTTGCTTGGCCGCTCCAATGCTGATATGAATGCCATCAAGAGCATGTACAACCGCACCTACCGCCGCAATCTCGAAACTGACGTCAAAGGCGATCTGAGTGCCAAGACTGAACGCATGTTTATGATAGTGCTGGGTGCCACAAGAGCCGACAGCCAGGTGCAAGTACAGTCACACCAGGCTGACGCTGATGCCCAAGTAATTTACCAGGCAGGCGAGGGCCGCCTGGGAACAGACCAGATTTCGATATGCAGCCTGTTCGCAACACGGAATGATGCACAGATCAGGGCGTTTGCCGATGCATACCGGAGGAATTATAGCAAAGATCTAGAGGATGTAATCAAAAAGGTAATTCCTAATCCCAGGCTCAACAACCAATATACATGACGGCGTTTGGCTAATTGCTAACTTGTTGAAAAAAAAAAAGGAATTTTCGGGACACATGGAGGACGCGCTACTCTACCAGCTTCGCCATGCCGTCAACCCGTGCAAGAATGCCGCCCGCGAAATTGAGCGGGCTATGGCCGGAGTGGGAACGGACGAAAAAGCCCTGGCAAGGCGCATTGTAGCAGCACACTGGGACCGCAATTTTATGGAGGGTGTCAAGATGGAGTACCAGAGAATGTACAACCGGGATCTCGCACGGAGGATCAAAGGGGAGACCAGAGGCGACTTCGAGAGGGTGCTGTTGGCGTGTATCGGCTGTGCGATCTAGGAGGGAGAGGAATAGCCTTTGTTTTGTCTTTCATTTTCCCTTGCTTTTTCCTCCATAAATCCGTTATCTCTGCCCGCGCCTCTCCTCCTTCTGCATTTGTTATATTCTCTTAGCATCTTATATTTGCATTATCAAAATCAAACACCAAAATTTACCAAGTGACGTCATTAACGCCTACCATCCCCTCACGAACCCCTTTGTTGGTTGCCCGGCTCACAACAAAGGTTGCCCTCACACTACTAAACAACAGCTATCGTTTTAGTAATTGGTTGCTCTGGTGCATGCAGAGGACAAAGCATTAACACGTACCGGCTTTTGGTCTTGTTCTGCATCTTCCTGATTACAAGTGCTAGCGTCGTCTTAGTTGTCCTGAAGTGGGAAACAAGACTAATCCGTGCCCGGAAGACAACCGCCTACTGAAAGGGCAAAGGGTCTTGGTAAACCCTCTGGTTTCTTTATTGTCTTTTTTCTTTTATTTCTCTTCCCAACTATATCTTGTTGGAGAAAACATCATGTCTATAGTCTACTTACCTTGGATTTGATTTCCCCAAGTACACACTTACATGCTCATACAGACACAGACACACAGCCCACTTACAAGAATTGCCTTTGTTTGCTTCCCTCTTGACTTTTCTTTCCTTGCCTTCTGGCTTTCAGCTTCACGTAAAATTGAAATCTTATATACGAATGAGTTCGAGCGAACAACAGGAGCTTCGTCGTCCCAGGGGCCCCGAGTACAGTGGCAACATGTCACTGGCTAGACAAAATGTAAGTAATTTTGGAGGGAAGAGATAGAGAAGATTGGCCCTGCTGCCCCGCCCTCGCAGCAAACATCAAGCAAACATAGCAAACATGGCAAACTAATAAGCTTGTACCAGCTCCCCCCACATTCTCGAAATAGGGATCCTTCCGATCCGCAAGGACCTGATGTTTATACTCGCCAGAGTACTTTTCCAGGCCCTGAAGATCTTGGTGAGGCTTATGTTCCTGTTGCCACGCACAGCGAGGAAATGACTGGGGTTTTAGAGAGTTCTATAATTCCTCGTGTCCTTGCCGAATGTGATATTCCACCGCTTTCGCTGTCTGATATTGGAGCTGCTTCGCCAGTATCGTCCAGTGAAGACAGTGATGTTGAACTGAGTGGCAACGATTTGTTTGATGTGGGAATCTACGATACTAGGAATACTGCGCTCCCCGCGCCTATTTACTGCGGTGGGTGGGATACTATTCCTGACCAGCCCAGCGGCATTGACTGGGGGCTTTGCTCGCTGGTGCTCAAGGGATCGCCTCCAGACGTCTTAGCACCAGCGCCAGCGTCAATGCCCTCTCCCAAGTCACCATCGAGAGCCCTACGCGGGGCCCGCAAGACCCTCCGTGACATTCAAGTTGAGAAGGGTAAATTCATTGATGCCTTCGACATGATTCCCGACAAGACCGGCCACTCCAACATGATGAGTCCCATGATGGTCTGGGAACCCTTAGTACAGTCTGGTTCTGCTGCACGGATGGTGGCTTACTTTGTTCACCCAGACCACCGCATGGAACTTGACTCCAACGCCCCGTGGACTGCCCAAGACACACTTGCTATGCGCGTTTTCACCAGCCCAGGCCACACCATAGC
Organism: Ceratocystis harringtonii; assembly: GCA_002018265.1. Taxonomy (NCBI): domain Eukaryota; kingdom Fungi; phylum Ascomycota; class Sordariomycetes; order Microascales; family Ceratocystidaceae; genus Ceratocystis; species Ceratocystis harringtonii. The sequence continues at coordinate 3,385 of MKGM01000269.1, read as the reverse complement.
ACCATTAGATGTGGCCAGCTGGGGTCACCAGCCACAGGTATTTGAGCGCGATCGTAGCCGCATGGCGCGCTTAGACCATGACGTCGGCCTCCTTGAAGAGCACATCAACCATAGCGATGCAGGGTTCGACCTGCTTGTCACGCGCTACTACCGGGCTGTTGCCGACGGAGTCCTAGCCCGTACTGCCGTATCGGCTGACCTTGAGCGAGCCGGAGCCTGGCCTTGCTTTGACGTGAATGGCCACGGGATTCCTATTGCCGAATGGCACTCTCGCTACCGCGCACTACATGCTCTGCGATTTCAGTGGTTCCGCACACAGTTGAGACGCGCCCCCGTTCTGGCAGCCTGGCTGAGCTCGGCTGTGGCGGAGCGGGCACAGCTAACTCAGAATGTGATGAGCGACGATGTGGATGTTACCCACCGCGAAGATGGCTCATTATGGTGGATGCCGCTGATGGCGATAGTGGGCGTAGCAGCATATTCTCTGGCGGAGAAGAGGCCGTATTCCATGTACTGCTACCTGGCAGCCCGCGTGAATACGCTGTAAGTTTGAAGTACGTGGTGTTTGATGGCCTGAACGAAAGCGCTGTAGAAATGAAGCGCTGATACCTGGGATTCATTGGAGTTGGTGGCTTTCTGGGTTCCTTTTTCTTTTTCGCGTCGCTGCATTTGCATCATTGGCGTCATTGGCGTTGTTGAACTATTGTATTTTATGTGTTGAATTAATTTCGGTTTCCCTTTCTTCGTCATGTGCGTTTGCGTTGTTGCGTAGAGCCCACGTTGTACAGAAGTTGCTACGAAAAAGCGGGTCTCTGAGAGAACGGGCCCAGCAAAGAATAAACAGTCGTGAAAAGGGGAAAGGGATAATGGCACGATAACGTAAGCTTACATAATCTAAAAACATACAAAATTCCATAATTGTTACCGCTGTTTGATGCCTGTTTTCCACCTTGCTTTTGCATCTCTAATTGACTGCTCTGATCACTATCTCTACTACCTAGCCTGGTAAATTCTGGCTACGAATACGCCACATTGCAAAGCTTAATGTTTCGTAGTGTGCGAGTACGAGTGCTGGCATTTTTGGGCTGCCGCTAATTCTGACGATAGCGCGTTTCACCTAAGAAACGGCGTCTTGTGTATTTTTCCTTTTGGAAAAGAAAATAAAGACGTCTCTAACCTCTTTTAGCGCTCTTGTGCTTGCGGCTCACACTTTTTTTTTTTCCCTCGCCTTTTATTTTTCTCCTTTTTTCATACTCTTTTTTCTGTTACCTTTTTATATAATCTTTTTCTTCGCTTTGCTGTGTTGCTAGGCTGGCACGTGACGCTTCGTACTTCTGGCGCTTATTAAGCCAAGAGAAAAAGGGTGGGCTCTTCAAGACAGAGCCACGCAGAAACGGGAGAGACGCCTCATATCAAAGACACGTTCTTTTCCGGCTGGACTCACTCTGTTGCGATTTATCTGTCTGTCTGTCTGCCCTATACCTCCTCTAGCTCAAATCGCCTCAGGGACATCTGGACACTATGCAAAGCCCCTCTGCCGGCCCAACTACGGCCCAGGAGCTGCTGGCCCTGACGCAATCGCAGCAACAATCTTCGTTTCGTCACCAACAGCCGCATCAGATGAAGCAAACAGCTGTAGGATTGAGTCCGTCTGCAAATGGAACATCGGACTTTTCTCAGAACAGGGGCCCATATAGCGCTCTATTGCGGGATACCGTTCTGGCCAACTCGGCTCCAAATGGCAGGCCAGATGTAGCCAAAGAAATGGGAGGCTCCGCTACCACGGGTAATCCTGGTCTGGGCATATTGCCTGCTCTTGCGGCCCCGGTGCGCTCGTACTCAAATCCGGGCTTAAATTCACACCCGCCGCCTTCGCACGCGGGCTTAGCAACCGCCCTGCCATCTTACTTGCCGAATGCTCAACAACGTTCCGCATCGGAGTGTCCGCCCACCACTCCCCAGCCAGTTAAGACTCATCGTCCTGAATCCGACTTTGTGTCTCCCGGTGAACTCAAGCGTAGTCTGGAGAGCTCATTTGTCAGTGACACCTATGAATTACACCAAATGATAGATGCTCTCCCGGGAAGTGTTGTTCGTCAAGTCATACGCGAGAACTGGAGGAAGTGTCTATTCGGCTCCATGTATCATCGCGCTTTCCTAGTAAGAAAACTACTATTTTGCCATTCCCACTTTGCGTATATGGGATACAGGGCGTTGCCTTTTGCTGGCTAATGTGCTAATCTTTATTTTCCTTAGCTCAATATCTCTCTCAGCAGGGCTGAAGAATTTGCGAAGCCATCGGTCCTCAGCTTTGGCAAACACTTAGTTAAGCTTTGCATTGTTGAGATTGCTGAGCACATGGATTCCACGTCTATTGACACTATCTCCGAAAAGATCCTAGAAAGGGCGTCGCCAGAGTTTTTGGATAAGGCCATGGCTGAAAGGCTCAAAACCATTGACTCCCGAAACTTGCTTAATATGCTGGCACGTGCCGAAAGGCTTGGTTACACCATGGATGATGTTTTGGATGATGGCGTGATCGATGAGGAAGACACATTTATGGTGGACATGGATATTGTAACTACTGATATCTCCCCGAACAGTGAGTCTGTACTGAGGCAAGAGCCTCAAGGTGCAGCCGACAATGATATAGCTCAGGCTACCCAAAATGAGGTAATAACAAACGCGATTACACCCGAGTCTGAGCTTGTGGTTGAGCCTATGGCTCAGCCTGGGGTTGAGTCTGAGGTTGAGTCTGGGGCTGAGCCCGAGCCTGAGCCCGAGCTTGAGCATGCGGTTGAGTCGCCCTCTGGTAAAAATGCATCATTATACAAAGTCTACTTTCCCCAAGAACCTTCGTTAGCAGAGGGCTTCCCCCCTAAGATCAGCTGCTCGTTTTGCAAAATGATATTTCCGTCTTTAAAAGCCAAGCAAACAGTAAGCCGTCCTGAAACCCGACATTGCTTTTTTTTATTTGCTAACATCCCACTAATAGCATACAACAAACAAATTCTGTCTCAAGCCGCGAAAAATCAAGAAAAACTATGGTTGTCGATTTTGTGGCATTTCGCTTTCTTCTATCCAGTCACTTAAACTTCATGCCGCTAAGCGGATCTGTGGTGACCACTCCCGTCTAGGACAGTCTCTATCTCATCCAAACGGTGCTGGATTTTCTAATAGATTACCCACACCGTACGCCGTCCCCGAGATTATGAAGCCCCGGAAGCTATGCTCTGAATCCATGCCTGATCCTACAGAGACACAGCCTTCTGTGACTTCTGATACTTCTGCAACTGCTGAAGCCGACGATATCATAAAGAACGAGCAAAATGCCCATTGTAAAACAAACGAAGATACTGATTTGGGAATTCAATCACCTACGTAT